>JAEIJG010000089.1:0-56597 GCA_037289395.1 Beauveria scarabaeidicola | reverse complement strand
CTAACCACTAACCTAACCACTAACTTAACCACTAACCACTAACTTAACTACTAACCTAGGTAGGTAACTAACTACTAACTAAACTGGCTTGTCACAGTACAAGCCTACTATCGGGGAAACATCGGCAGAATCAAACTGGGACAGGTCAACTTGGTGGATCTGGGACAGGTTATCTCTGACCACCACATTCTGACGAATGACATGGATCGGCCTTTGTATCCCCCAGCTACTTTGGTGTCATTAGTATGTATACAGTATGGTACATGAATCCTGGTAGAACTGGGGCAATCTTGCCCTCACGCATTTCAGCCTCATGGTGGCTTATCATTACTCAACTTATACGGAGTGGTAGCCTCATGGTGGCTTGTCATTACTCAACTTTTTCAAAGTGGTTTTTGCTTTTTCTCGCCCAAGTAAACAATGGACTCCATAAATATCAAGCCTTGTTGCATGGCCCGCAAGAGAACGACCAGTCCAAAAGGCCGCAACACGGATCATACTATACTCCAACACTGAGACAGGAGCTCTCTGTGGCATCTTGGACATTGTAACAGGTTGACGTTCTATCAAGATGCCACGCGTGGGCTATGAGACATGCTTGCATAAATACCAGTAATTTTCTCTCTTTCAAGGTTATGTGTCTTAATTATTATCAGTTCTTCTTAGCTGAGGTGGGGCTTACATGGACAGCTCGGCAATTGAAGCTCGGCAGTTGACGGAGGATCTAGATATTCAGCCATACGAGTGAAGAGAGAGGCTTTGGGACTATGACAGAGAAACAGTATTAATATGGTATTATCAAGTCCGAGGACCTAAATTTCCAACAAATCAACGCAACTATGGATATTTAAACTCTCGAGGCACTGATGAGTTGGCCTGGGTCGTCGGCCTGTCCCACAAATCATACAGCAAACCCCACGCCTGGAAGAGAAACTACAATAGTCCCGCTTGTCTGGACCTCGGGTACAGTATTGCAAATATATAGTGTGATATGCGTAACATACGCATTGGACGCTGCACTGTCAGAAGATGGTCCTGGGGCTTATTAACTCGGACGAATGAGCTGCGCCGGGCACAGCACAGACGCAGCGAGATGGTTAGTGAAGCCGATCTGCCAGAAAAGTGGTTGCAGAGTGGCGTGACGATTGAAACAAGTATAATAATAAAGGGCTAATGATAGCAGTCTCCATATGAAACCTTGGCTGAGCCACGTTGCCACGCATCTCGAGTAGCCATGGGCATGGTGTCTGTCCGCGGAAGCTGCTCCATATCCGCAGCTACACGTCCCCTCAGGCGAGGCACCGCCGCTAAAGAAGGAACGAGCGCAGTGCTCAGTTGGAGGCTGGTTATGAATTCTTGTTACAACCTTTTTCTCTGCTTCAATTCGTTCCGGACTCCAATTTCCCAATTCGAGGCATCAAGGCCATGGCGATATCGAATAAAGACAAACCCATTGTGGTGATTATTGGGGCGGGACTGACGGGGTTACTTGCAGCACAAGGGCTAAAGCAGGTGAGACAAACTATGCACAAGATGTAATCATTGAGCCTTTATTTGACAGAATCAGAATGGGTTTAGAGCGATTGTCATTGAAAAGGAAGAGGGCATCGATGCGCGGCCTCGGGAATGGACGATGCTCGTGCATTGGGCCATGCCCACCTTTCAGCGTCTGGTACCCGAGGATATCCTCCAAGACTTGGACGATGCCCTTTGCAACCCACATCTTGAATTCGACGCAGAAGTAGAGACTCTGCCTTGTTACAATGGTGTGACAGGAAAGCTTCTGTTCCGCAGTCCTACGCCCGGCGCACGACGTGTTAGCCGTAGACGTTTGCGCGCACTCCTTGCTCGAGATGTTGACATACGATGGGGCATGTCTTTGAAGAAAATCACTCGATTAGAGAATGGTGTCAGGGCAGACTTTGAGAACGGCACGTCCATTGATGCCGACTATCTTGTCGGAGCCGATGGAACTTCATCCAGAGTGAGGGAGATGCTTGTCGGAGCAGAGGCGGCGCAGCCCCAAGGTTCCGGATTCTTATTCGCGACGGGCATCAATCAGTTTGAAGAAGCAGAAAAGACGGGTGTCATTGTCAACAAGCACCCTGTGGCAGCACTTATGATGGGAACCAGTTCCGTCGGCGGCATTGGCGGTTTGTGAATCCATTTCTTGCGCAACGCTAATTCAATTGAGTCGAGCGAGGTAGTTGACGCTTACATGGTTTCAAAATCTAGTTCTTTCAGCCAAGAAGCTCGTCGATAAATCCACATGGACAACCTTTTGGGTCAAGATATGGCGCGGCGAGCCAATTGACCTCCGAGGACGCGCGGCGCTTGACCATGTCAAAAAACGAACAGCTCCGTTGCGTGACGAATTCCAACTAGCCATAGATTGGACTCGGGATGATTCCTATGTCAGCGTGAATGAGATGAAGTATTGGGTTCCAGTAGCCTGGGACAACTTGGACGGACGTGCTACCCTCGCTGGAGACGCAGCTCATCCAATGCTTATTTGTAAGTCATGTGGTGATGGCTTCAAGCCTCGATGTTTATACAAGTTCTTGTATTTATCTAACTTTGACAAGATCGTGGTCAAGGCTTCCAACACTCGATTACGGATGTGGATAATTATATCAATGCACTCGTGCATCTACATGCTACTACGGGGAACAAGGTATCAAGGGTAGACGTTATGGGTGCATATGATGACGAAGTGGTTCAAAGAGGCGCGACTGCTGTAGAACAGTCACTTTGCGAGGCGGAAAAGTCGCTCGATATCAACACTGTAAAACAAATGTTGATGGCAACCAAGGGGCACGGAAAATAGGCGAAAATGGGCGAAAATGGGCGGAAAATAGGCTATAACTTGTAAGTAGTTGTGCCGCGCGTGTCTTACAGGGCATAATTTTTTATCATTTTTATTATTATTTTATTATTATTATTATTATTATTATTATTATTATTATTATTATTATTTGCCTTTTTTATACTCCGTATATATTTTATATATATTTTATATCCGTATATATTCTTTCATTTCCTTTTTGTAGTGCCGGCATATTACTGATACATGCAAGCCATGCCGGCTCCGGGAGCAAAACCCCCGCCGACCATTGCAGCATTGCAGCGGTGACTGGTCGTTTTATTTTATTTTATTTTATTTTTTTATTACCCCAGCCAAGCAACTTTCTTCGGAGGCGCCCATGCAGACACATTTATTATTAATAACTGAGTCTCGGCTATGCCCTAGCCGAATGGTCGGTCGTAGACAGGATGCGAGCAAGTTAACAAAGCACGGCATACGAATAGCCTACTATAATCAGATAGTAAGTAGTAAGCTTTTGCGACCACATTCCTTTGGATCGACTAAATATTTAGCTAGCAAAAGTCCTTGTTGGTGTTGCTGCCAACGAACGGTTCGTCCGCTTTCTTCCGCTGGCCGCCCTTTGTCTTTCCATTGCGGGCGTGGCCTTTTATTTGCTTGACCAGTGAGGGAGCGGCGTGCGACTGGAAAGCCTGGTCGCACAAAACAAGGGGTCGCTCTTGACGAAGCACTTGAGCTTGTCCCTGCCTAACCAACTGTTTTCTTTTTTTTCTTCTTTTTTTTTTCTTTTGGCAAAAAACCATCACAAAACATGGGTTCTGAATATCAGGGGTCAGAAGAGGAACGGACGCCATCGAGATCCCCAGAGCCTGAGCCAGAGTCTGAGCCTGAGCCAGAGCCTGAGCCAGAGCCAGAGCAGACTACCGCAGACCACCCTGCGCCATTATCCGATCCGCCTCCGGCCTGGTTGGCCGAAGAGCCGCCTATCGAGCCAGCTGGCAGCGGAGATGTCAGCGACGATGAGTTTGTAGCCAACAGCGTCGACTCAGACCTGATCAGCGTGAGCTCCAGCGTCTACGCCCACACATATGAACGCGGCCGCCGCTACCAGTCATACAAGAATAGCCGTTATCCAATCCCGAATGACGACATTGAGCAATCGCGAGAAGACATGAAGCATGTCATGCTCATGGAGTTGACAGGGGGCAAGCTGTTTCTCTCGCCAATTGGAGAGCATCCTCAGAAGGTTGTCGACATCGGAACTGGTACAGGTATGTTGGCATGCGTGCTCGACTATTTAATACAAAGTCCGAAAGCTGACTTACTTGACCAGGAATATGGGCCATTGAAAGTCGGTATGCCCTTCTGAGCTTTGTTTTTTTTTTTTTCTCTTTTTTTTTCACTCAACGCATGTCTGACACTTGCATCACAGCTGGTGATGCTTATCCCAGTGCCTCGGTTCTGGGTATCGACTTGACACCAATCCAGCCGCTTTGGGTTCCGCCAAACGTCGAGTTCATCGTAGACGATTGCGAAAGGGACTGGTTGCTGGAAAATGTCGACCTCGCACATTTTCGATTCATGGCCATGATTCTCAAGGATGTTCCCCTCGTTATGCAACATGCGTATGAGTGAGTGTCCCTGCTGGAAAAAAAAAATAAGCCGAAGCCTCTGAGCGCTCCCGCACACACAGGGGGCCCGTC
The DNA here is from genome assembly GCA_037289395.1 of Beauveria scarabaeidicola. NCBI lineage: Eukaryota > Fungi > Ascomycota > Sordariomycetes > Hypocreales > Cordycipitaceae > Beauveria > Beauveria scarabaeidicola. Next base: position 52,070 of record JAEIJG010000089.1, on the reverse strand, counting down.
AGAGTCATGTCTACTTACATGGGACTTTAGGAGCCTTCGGCCCGGTGGCTGGATAGAATTCCAAGAGTTGCTCGGTCGCCCCTTTTGCGACGACGATACCATGAAAGACGACGACCCCTTCAAGGTACTGTATGAGATTGCCGGCGATGCCTACAAAAGACTGGGCCTAAGCACTTCATTGCCAGCAGAGCTAGAGCCGATGCTCCTAGCCGCTGGCTTCAACAACATACACTGCAAAGTAATGAAGGTTCCCATCGGGACGTGGGCAAAGGACAAGACGATGCGACTCGTGGGCTTGTACCAGAAAACCGCCGTCACAGACTTCATCTCGACTCTGGCCGGAAGGCCGTTTAAAGCGCTCGGCCTTTCCGAAGAAGAGGGGCAAGTACGACTTGCGTATGCACGACAGGCTCTAGACGACACCCATATTCATAGATACTTCAACTACTACTACTGGTACGCGCAAAAGCCACAGCTGAGCCTGGAGCTGAGTGAGGAGCCGAGTCAAGAAGCCACCGGCTAGAGCGCGCAGCCTCATTCTTACCCCATTGGGTGAGGGCGTTGGGAGGCATTTGGGTGGAAGCATTGCATCTTTGGATCTGTACGGTATCATGACACGAACAGTTTTACGCATCATCAGCATAAGAATTCGGTAGCAGATATAAATTACATCTTCCAGAAGCCTTTTTGCCTGGCGTCAAGACGCTGCCAAGTATTCCAACTACAATCTTGACTTGGTCCTTTATGAAAAATTGTGACGCCCAACTAGGAAGGTGCTAGCTGGATCGCAGAAGAAGACGGCCATCAGAGAGCACTTTCAGTCAGTCAGCTCACATAAAGAGATGTGGGTGTTGTGGCTGTCGATGGAACAGGAGCATATAATGATTGGTGTGCTCTGTGAGGGCTTTTGAATCTTCTTTGGAAGTCCTTGTACTAACTACTATGTGCAGCCGGAACACGGATGATGGACCCATATCGACGTCCATCTGGTCTGAATCTTTGCGCCGTGACAAAAGGCACACCATCGTTGCCGATCACCGCGGCCAAACTTGCCCGTTCCACGGCAACTGTAGCAAGTTTCTTCTACATAAACTGGCTTTTCTATTTGCATCGCGCCGGTGCCCGCGCAGTGGCTGCAGACAGTCTTTGGCTGCGATGAAGAGTCTGGTTGTGATGGAGGGTTCGGCTGCGCTGGAAGAAGCATGTTGGCGTTTTGATACTCTGTGTTTCTCAGGTCGAGAGACACATGGTCAGTTTATGAAGCTTTATTCCAGAGGTTTGACATGATGGAGCTTACGAGAACCCCGGGCTTGTCTAGGTTGACTTGGAACGGGTGCGTGCTCCGGGGGCACGCCGATTGGCGAGGGCGCTGTATACTGGGAGTCAACGGAGTTCAAGTCACAGTAGGATAAGTCCATCGCATAAATAATGCTTTCGAAAGATGTTGCCAATCATCTGTGTCACTGTTCTGTACCAGTGCTCGCTGAATCACTGCTGTCAGCTTCAGAGCTCACTCAATCTCTTACGTCTTACAGGTGCAATGCGCAAAGGCGATGCGCCATGGGCAAATGCACAACTTGGATGTCTAATCTACTGTATCATGATCCCACCAGTCTGAGGCTCGGAGCTTGTCTTGCTACTGCAAACCTCGTCGTGCGACTACCAGAATCTGGCCCGGTGGCCGTGTGCAACCCAAACAGCCAAAACTAGCCTCACAGACTGACTGGGTGCCTGAGAATGCGTGGTCAGCCCGATATTGCAATGGTATTTATGCATTGATGCCAATGGCCAAGACAGCTGTCAACTCCATTTTTGGATTCGCCTGCTCAGAATCGCAGCATTGCTTTACTGTCACGCCCTGTTTTTTTTTTTTTACCGCCATTACAAGTACCTTGACAGGTATTACCAAGTAACACTCATTTCGCTCCTTTCTCGCCTCCATTTCCTGTATCCTGCAAAAACTTGTGTATTTAAAGTTATGCTATATACATGAAAGGCATTATAAGAATCGCTACCATGAATGTGTATTGAGTCATAACCAGTGCCCGAACAACATGCTTTCATCTGCTACCCAGCGGCGCAATATCAGACCTTGTGCATACCAGATTGTATGACGACAAGTCTGATCATGGCACTCTCTCACATGTTTCAAAACTCGAATACGCATGGTAGGCAATATATTCTAGCATCGGTAGTAGCACTTCATGCTCCAGCCGCTGGCATTCTTGCAGTGTCCGCCGCCCGTCTTGCCCCCGACGCTGCCTAGGCTGTTCTGGCACTGCGTGTCCGAGTACAGCTCGCAGTTGGTCGAGTACGTGCCATCGCCGATGGCCTTGACCGAGTTGAACTTGTCCACGTAGCAGTTGCCCGCGCACGTCGGCTTGTAGCCCTTGATGTGGTCCCGGTCCGCGCAGCCCGGGTTACTGTAGTACCGCACGCATTGCCCGTTGGCGATGCCCCCCGTGCCAAGGCATTGGGCGCGCTTCTCTAGTGGACTGTCCGATGTGAAGCGCCAGTCGACGATGCGGTCGCCCGATGGGGTAAAGTTGGGGAGTCTGAGGCTGTAAAAACTTTTGTCGTCCATGGCCTCTGGGGTAGAGGGGGCAGCCGCAGCAGCGGCGCTGAGGAGCGCGACGGAGAGGGTAACCTTCATGATGAAAGAGCTTCTTCTTTGTTACGGAGGATCCTGAGAAATATTATAGATATAGACACAAGACATGAAGACGGCGACCCTGTGTCCCTTGGCCGTTTTATATGCGCTTGGGCTGAGCGACTTACACCGTAAACTCCCCGGAAAATTTAAGCCCGATACACGATGCAGGCAGCCCTTTCGCAGCTCACCCATCACTAGCGCTGACGGCCCGCCCAGCCGAGAAATGAGCTTGTTTTCTAACTTCCACGAATAGCATCAGACCCCGACCCCAACAGTTGCCGATTGGGACACAACTTTCAGGAACATGCAGCTAAAGATGACGGCTCGGCTGATGTGAATCCTTGGTGGCCGGCTGTCCACAACAAGCTCGGCCGCATATGACGCTTCCGCTCCAAAGCCAGCGACAGAGGGCAAAATGGTCACTCGATAGCGGCGTCAGTGTCCGTATACTTGAAGTATCGCGAGTGCGTCCAACAAATTGCATGTCTAGGGAAGTCATAAACTAGCATGAAAACGAAAACAAAAGATAATAGTATAGCCCCCATAAGCAAGAAAAGACCGAAAAATCATAAGGCGTATTTCGCTCTCGTGAAAACAAGACAAACGTGGTATATCCAACTCCTTTTCCCATTCATCATAGAAACAAAACGCAATCGTGCATCAGCACTACCCCGGCAGGAATGAAGTGCACTGACATCACAGCTCAATATTGTGCAGCTGACGTTCAAGTCACCCAACATTTCCGCTAATTGTCCCGGATCAGCTCCAGTTTCGTAGGGAGCCTATTCAACCAACTCTGTCGTTTCTCCGCTGACGGCGTGAATTGGGGTCGCCTGCATTCATCCAGACTAGCGCGCATAGCTGGAACTTTCCGCGGCACATCCGACTGCGAGAACCGAGCAGGTCCTGGTCTGCCGTCGATTTCTTAGCTCAGCTTTGTCACATTGCGGCCGCGCTGGTGGTCGGCCAAGGCATGTTCCTCGTCGTCCTGGCTGTCGTGGCGATGAGACTCCGGGTCCTGGTCAAAGAGAGCCTGCATCTGCTGTGCATCCGCGTCCTTTTCCATGCGCTGCATGAGATCCGTGTCTGTTGGCCAATACACCCTTCGCATGCTCTGGACAACAAGCTCCAGCATAAGGGGCCCGGTGAGGGCAAGGAGGAGCATGATCCACCATTCGAGACGGGCGCCAAAGTTGCGGATGAATGTATCATAGACGAGATATACATTCATGGCCGGGGAGATGGCTTTGGTCAGGATCAGCAGCCAGATGAACCAGCCGCCAGTCGTGACAACGTACCCTGCAAAAGTAATAACAGTTTTGCTGTGTAGTTCGAGGATAAATAGCTTCGTGTTAATGAAGACGACGCCGACGGTGAAACAGATGGTGCCCATGGCGTAGAGGGAGGTGTCCTCGGTAAAGAGGGCCGAATGATACACGGCCCAGCTGATGTAGAAGACGATGAAACTGCTGGCAATTCCCATCAGCATCCAGCCAATATACAAGTGATAATTAAACGCCTTGTTCCGTTGGCCGAATGTGTACAGCTCGGGCACAGCTAAGAGAGTCTCCGCACGCAGATCCCGCTCAAAGATAGCAGGCAGAATGACGGCCAAGGACGAGAAGAGTGTGTTGAACAACGTGAGACTAGTGGATTGGAAGAGCGACGTGCCGGTATAACCTGTGAAGCGTTGGAAGTGGGCCTGGATGAGGTAGAAAAATATTTCCTTCCAAAAGGTGGCCAGCACGTACTTGCCGGTACGAAGATAGTTCCAGCGGCCGTGGACCAATAGCAGCTTCTGCAGGAAGCGGAACTGCGCAATGGAATAGTCCGAAATTCGTGCGGCCTGGAGGCCTTCGCGTCCGGAAATACCAATGCCGACGTGCGAGGCCTGGATCATGCCAATGTCGTTGGCACCGTCGCCAATGGCGAGGGTCATACTGTCAGGGACGTAGCGCCGAATAGCCTTGACGAGTTCGGCCTTCTGCGAGGGGGATGCGCGACAGCAAATGATGGAGTCGACACGAACAACCAAGTCGTAAAAGAGGACAGAGAGATCGAGATCAGCGTCAATCTTGGTAAGAGTCTGGCCATCTACGACCAAAACAGTATGGGGCAGCATGCCGCGACTGACGTCGGTTAGAGTCATGGTAAGTTGGTCCGTTAGCGTTCCAACAGCGTTTGCGTCTAGGATATACAGCTCCGAGAAGGGCTTGCAGACGTGCGCAGAGTGCGCAATATTGATTGCTGTCTCACGCTTGTCACCGGTGAGCATCCAGACTTTGATGTTGGCGCGGCTCAGCTTGTCTATCGTCTCTGGCACACCATCCTGGAGCTTATCTTCAATCGCCGTCGCGCCAGCCAGATCAAACTTGTGTTCAATCACGTCACCAGCCTCTTCAATACGTTGTTGACGGTCAACAAGACTCGTTTCCGCTTCGCGATACTGCGCCTTCCATTTGGTGTACGTGTCCTCGTCAATGTAGCGGTAACCGTAGAGTAGCGTACGCAGACCCTCTGTGGCAAAGTCGTCAACATGCTGGAAGCACTTTTCGAAAATCGCAGCGTCGCTCGAAGCTACGCTCTCGTCAACGCGGCGGTCAATGGCGTCAAATGAGGCGACGCGACTGAGGCTCTGGCGGGTGGACTTGAGCAAGTCAGCCGAGTGACGACGAGTGGTTGTTTCCTCCATGTGTCGCCTCTGTAGCCACGAAGAGAGGCCTTCCCCTAGTCGAGCACCGTCCACAGAGCGACGGCCAATGCTCTGCCGCAGATTGTCACGGATATCCGTCGATTCGCGATTCCGCATGGCGAGACTAGTTCTGGGAGTCGACCGAACACTCAACTGCATGCTCTTCCTCTGCAGTGCCTTGTTCTTCTCAAACGTCTTCCGCATGCTGGCTCTACGACCAATGTCACGCGCCTTTTGCTCAGCAAGGTGACTCAGCTTCAGCCGTGAGGTAATGACATTGTCGGCACCTTTGCAAATCACGCAAATGCTGTTGTCAGGCATACGGACGATGATAGACATGCGCTTTCGCTGACTGCTGAATTCAATCACGTCCAAGACCTGGTAAGAGTCCACTACCATGGTTCCTTCTGCGTCAATCGTCTGCAACTTGATAGTCTGAGCCGGGCGATCGATGAGCATGTATCCTAGATCTTGTGCGGCCTCGACGAGGGCAAGCTCATCGGGCGATGCGGCCTGAAACTCGATAGAGCTATCATCCTTGCATTCGGGCAAGCAAGTATGGCAAAGGGCAATACACAGAAGAAAGTGCTTGGCTTTGCGCGAAAAGGGAGTGTTGGGTTTGGAGCGAATGTACTCGAGCAATTCTTCTGTTTTCATGTCCGGTTCGTCGTTGGGCCGGACCGACGACTTCCAGTGGGTGAAAGATCCCGTGGATGTACGCCCGACTGGCTCTGCCGACGCTATGACATTTGCCAACTGCTTACCGCGCCTCTTCGAGACCTTGCATGAATCTAACTTGACTTGCTTGAGTTTTTCGTCTCGCAAGATATCAATGTCATGTAAGACGGAAATGCCAGCGACAGAGAGTTTGCGAAATCGCATAAGATTTTCTGTTAATGTGCCGGTTTTGTCGGAAAAGACGTGGCTAATTTGTCCCAGGTTTTCCAAAATGGTCGTCGTATTGGCCACCATGGGCGTATCAGACACGGGATCGTACATCTCAGCATCATGCAGCAACAGCAGCTGGCCCAGCTTCACAATTTCCAAACTAATATAGAGTGACAGCGGAATGAGTGTGTTGAACATGATGAGGAAACCAAAAAAGATTTCTCGAAAGGGCACAGAAGCGTCGTACAAGCCGTTTCTGTAGAGGTAGAAGGATCTGTTCTCTACGTCTTGTTCCCAGAGGTAATAGCCAATGGTGAAGCCGACGGCGAGCATGACGACGATGAATATTTGAAATAGGATCATCAAGTTGACTGTGGACTGCATGGCGGGCTTCTTGGTGCGCACGTTTTTGTGGGCGTTCATACGGATCTTGCATTCTTCGCCTGAGTTGATGACGAGGCCAATTGCGTCGGAGGTGTTGCGGAGAGTCGAGCCGCGGTAGACAACATTGTTGAGGGTCAGCGGCAGCATCGCTCCGTCAATCATGACTCTTCCATCGTAGCTATAAAGGTCAATGTTGGGGTCCTCGGACACGATGGTCGCTTGCGTCTCGCGCAGGCCGTCAATCGTCTTGCAGCAGTGGGCGAGTGGCGGGCAGGCTTGCTTGGCCTTGAGATTGGTCTCACCATCCAAAGCCATGGTCTCAATGTAGGCAACATTGTTGGGGCCCGTGGCGTGCAGCAGCACCATGTCAGCGGGCACATTCTGGTCACGCTGCAGCCGGACAATATCGCCGACGCGAACTTGTTGCCAGTCGAGCTCAATCCAATCAGTGCTCGGGCGAGTTTGCTCGAGGTCGCCGAGAGCCGTCTCTACCACAGTGACGTCGGTCTTTTCGTTGCGATTCTTGATGCGCGCCAAGGCAGTTTTGCCATGTGTTGCTTTCCGTTTTCTGCCGTCGTTACGGCACAGCACCAAGGCACTGCTTCTATTCTCCGACTTGTCAAGCTGATATCTTCGGTAGTCATCCAGTCCTTCCTTGGCCATGCTGAATGCCACGAACGCAAGCAGCGGTCCAATTGTGGTCCAGCGTCCGACGGTACTCAGACCTGGAATGGTCTGTAGGATGCCCATGACCAGAAAGTAAAAGTTGCCCAGCTTGCTAAACTGGAAGAACAGCTGCTTTGGGATAAAGTCGTAGACTGTGTAGCGCGAGGATCGGATAAAGTTGCTGCAGTAGTGCCGGCCGCTGCGCTCGTCGATAATGTCGTGCGGATGATTCATGGGAATGTGGCGACCATCGCGCGACGGCGGCAGCGGTTTCCGGCGCAACAGGCCCTCAATGATGACCGTGTGGTACGCCGCCGCGACGCGGTCCTTGACTTTTTCCTTCCATACCAGGCCGTGCATGTGTCGGCGCCGCTTATTGCTCGTAAGCCGTTCGGGCTGAAGACGAGCCAGACGGTCGCGGAACGACGGCTTCATGTAGGGTATGGAGCTGGCGGCTGCGGCCGAGGCACCGATGCTCGTGGCGGCATCATCGCCGCCGTCGGCCTTGGTGGCGAAGGGCGCTTTGGAGTATATCGTCTGGAGCTCGTGTCTCTCTGCAATGGGTGCGCGAGCGGTTTCTGCGTTGCCCCGGCCGAGGGCTAAGCCGGGATCCGTACCGGAGCGGGAGGCGGCCGTCATGCGCGGAGCGGCAGGCGAGCGATTGCGCTGCATATCGACGGCGGTATCGACAGCGGTGGCATTTGGGGCACTGGAGACGTATTCGGCAGGGCGCAACGCCGCGTCAATGCGATTGGGATGCATACTACCCGCCGTGTCTCACCATTTGGGGTTGTGGCAGGCCAGATCCTGGTCGTGGGAGTAAGAGTGCTTGTTCGCCGTGCCTATCTATGTGCAACTGTTGACGCAGGGCTCCAGCCAAAAACAAATGTGGCAAGAATGGAGATGGATGGGACAGAAGCAACGTTGACGAAAGCTTTTATCATTCGATGCCGCAATGCTTGGCCTGGTCGTCAGCTGTTCCAGTCGTGTAGACAAGGCGAAGGAAGACGTGGGTGGGGAGGTCAGCCTCTCCGCACACGTAATGCTACCTACCTACTAACTAAGGCTCTAGCCCAGCCCAGCACAGCCTCGCTTCAGCGCCTAACTTTTTAGTCTACGGCGGCCCCGTGGAGCCCACTTCCACGGCCCCTTGAGAGACCACATGAATACGCTTCAGCTACCTAACCATCAGACACTTGGACTTTCACTAAGAAACTCAGCTTTAGATACATACGCGACGAAGAAGGAATTTGTTTCAGCATTCGATACAAGGACACTGCCGGCGCAATCGTTGGGTGGCCAAGCGTCGCTGTCTTGCGCTGCCCCCCTCTTGCTATCAGTCGAAGCCCCATACACCAACCACCACCACCACCAACGCCGCGTTTATCCAAAGACAAGCATTTCGGCGGCCGCACCATGACAGCCACGCCCCTCACAGTCCATGTTTCCCGGCCTCCTAAGGTCATTCGCGCAGTCACCAAAGTAAGGGAAACCCGTCTAGAAAAGAAAGCGTGCAAGAATGTGCAATTTTCCGCGTCCCCTTCACGATCCTAACGCAGGATCCTGCATTATCCAAAACCCCTAAATACAGAATCTATCTTCCATTACATGCCTGCCAAGACAAGAAAAGATGGAAATGAACTATTGGCAGCCAAAAGCCTCCTGGGCTTCCCAAATAAAAAGCAATATTGACAATCGTGCCTGAAAGAAGAAGAAAAAGGAAAAAGAGGGCACAAGGAAGACACAAAAAGCCACCAATGTGCAGGGTGCCATGAACTAGTCCAAGATGCATCCCGAACACTGTGGCCAGGTACAGGCAAAATATAAGTAGGAAGAGGCTGACTCAAACCACCTGGCAACAATGGAAATGCATGCCCACAGAACAGCCCAACAAGGACTAAACAAGGGCTAGCGGCCGTCTATACAGACCCGAGGCCCCCTCGACAGATAAACTCAAAGCCTTGAGACCCATGTGCCCGTGGCCGTGCGGCCAATTCTCCAAAAGTGAAAGAATGTTTTCGTTCATGCAAGACTCGTTATAGATCCGCCCCGGCGAGAGCAAGCGGAGTAAAGTAGAGAAGTATTACCGCCGGTGGTACAGCAAGTCCGCAAACTGGCCAGCACAGCCAGATGCGACGACTTGATGGTAAAAAGTGCAACAAAACCAGACAGGAAGAGAAATAGAGAGAAAAAAGGGTGGCCAGAGACGGGGAGAAAGGCAAATGGTATTAAAAAGACAGCCAGCAAAGCCAACAAGCAACGCCAAACAAGAGTCCGAACCAAAAAGTAATGCTCAATGCAGGAACAGAGACAAGAGGACAACGTCAAGCCGTCGGCGGGTTATTGTGATGCCGGGGCCAAAGCTTCGGGCGGTGAGAGGCTCGAAGGGTCGACTGTGTCGAAATGAACCAGTTGGTCCATGTCGAGTTCTGCTTGTTGCGGCTGCACAAAGTGCGGCGAGAGGTTGAGGTTGTGCTTTGAGTACATATCATTTAGCGCCGTGCCATCCTCTGAGACAGCGCAGGAGCCGTCCTGCGCTCCATACATGCCAGCGGAGTCAGGGCGACCCATCATGTGCATGGGTGGTGACTGGTCGGCAATGGTTGGCTCGTTGCCAGCGTAGCCGAGAGACGAGGTCGACGTTGGGCCATTCGTCTCGGGGCCCACCATAGGAGACATAAAAGCGCCGCTGTAGGCAGGAGTGTAACCAGGAGTGCCCAGCGGCGTGCCGTCGGGGCCCTGCGAGAAGAAGCTGGGGCTGTGGGGGAAGTCGGCGGGCGAGGCGGTCGTGGCAGACATTGGATACTGGCGCATGTCAAGTCCGAATCCAGCTTGGGTGTCGATGCGCAGGTTGTTGACCATGTTTGGCTGCTGAGGGACAGGAGCGTACACGCCAGGAGTCTGGGGCGGGCCCATGTCGGTGGGAGCTGAGATGTAGAACGAGGGCATGGGTTGGTTCTGGAACATGGCAAAGTCAACGGGACCGGGAACGGAACGACTTCTCTGGCGCTTGTGGCCCTGGGGAGGGCGCATGGCCGAATGCATTTGACCGATGCCCCATTGGTTCTGTTCAGGCATCATGCCCATGTGGCTGGGAGCAAAGTTGGGCTGGGAGGATGGGCGAGGAATAGGCGAGACGGGGGCCGAAGCGGCAATGGCGTGAGCCTCCATGGCGGCGTTGGGGCTGGGGGCGGCATACGTCATGTTGCTGTGGCGATTCATGAAGGACTCGAGGGAGATGAGCTTGGCGAGCTGGCCGCTGAGGACCTTGGGGTTACCACCGAGGTGGTGAAGCATGCAGCTCGAAGCCTGCGAATCCTCGGTGAAGTCGCCAACTTGGTAGAAGCCGCCAGCAGAGGGAGGCGAGTCCATGAAGAAGTTGGGAGCGTGGTTGAGCTCAATAACGATGCCGCCGAGCTTAGAAAGGTCACCTTCGCTATGTTCTAGGTAAATGCTCTTGATGTAAGCAAAGGGATACTCGATCTTGTAGCCGGCTTGATCGTTGTTGATGTAGTAGGTCATGGTGCACTTGTCGGGGGAGTAGAAGATGATGAGATCCATCGTGTTCTGGCCGACCCTGGTCCACTTGCCAATGCTGAGAGAGCGGCAGCTGAGGTGGTGAATTAGAACCTTGCCGGGGCTGGCTTGTTCGCCGAGGAGTGAGTTTCCGTGACCAAAGGGGATGAGTCCGGTGCGGCCGAGATAGCCTCCACCAAGGCTCTTGCCAGACTCCATCGCTTGCATGGCAAGGTAAGCGCGCATGGATTCGGGTATGTTGTCAATATCTTCGCCTGTTTCGAGGCTCTTTTTGGCCAGAAGCTTGATCTTGGCGCGTCTGAACAAGGTCAGCAACTGGCGATGCATGTACATGGACGTGGGGATAGGCAAGGTGAGTCGAGGACACGAACGTGTCCAAGTCAGATGCATGCGTCTAGTCGAAACATACCTGTTTTGGAACCAAATCTGGACGGATCTCTCCGTCATGTTGATTTCGTCTGCAATGCGGTCACGGACACTGGCAGTGGGGGTAGGGTTCTTGTTGAATTCGACTTCGAGAGTGGCGAGCTGGTCCTGTGTGGCACGCTGGCGCTTATGATTCTTTTGCTGCTGGGTCAGTGTGCTCTTGCGAGCTGGGCGCTTGGAGATGCTGGCCGATGTGTGGCCGGTGGTAGAGGCGGTAGGGGAGGGCGTCCGCCCAGACGAGGTGGCCGTGGCGGAACCGGGAGCCGTAGTCGAGTTGGGGCTCGAGGACTCGGGGGCCTGGTGCAAGGGCATCATGGAGATGGGCATTTCAACTTCCGTGGCCATGGCTGGGGATGTCGTTGGGTCCGTCAGTGACGAACACTGCGATTTTGGTTTATTGTGGTCGAAGTAGTGGGTGTGTATAGCAGCAAACACGATTCTAACGGGGCGTCGTGGTCCGAGGGATTGTCGAGAGCGCAGCGGCACCAAGCGTGTAGCGAAGGAGGGTGAAAAGTTGGATTATAATAAGTAAAGAATGTGATGCATCGACTGCTGAGGAGAGAGGATGGAGAAAGCTGATGTCGAGTGTGGTGATTATATTCGAGCAGGTGTAGTAGAGGATGTACCGACGGCGTCGGGGGGTCGTCTTGATGGAATAGCGGTGGACTGAGAAGCCTAAGAGAATGAAATGGTGATACCGAAAGGAGTGAGGAATCACTGGTTGATGTTTAAAGAGAGTGGAGGTAGTAGAGAGCGACAGAAAGGAAAGGAATGAAAGGAATAAGAAAGACGCGGGGAAAGAAAAAGAGTGTAGAACAAAAAAACCAGTTGACGATGGAGGATGGGAGGCGAGAGAGAAGAAAACGGGGATGGATGGGGGGCAGCCGGGGGGAAAAGGGAACGAGCGGCGGCGTGGCAGAACAGAAAGCGCTGTGGGAGGAGGCAGAGGCGGTGCGGGAGTAGTGGGCCTGGGCCTGTGGGAGCCTGTGGAAGCCACTCTGGTGCGGTGCAAGGGACCTGCGTGACTTTGGCTGGGAGCGAGGAGGGAGCACAGCAGATGGCTTGTGGTGCACTGGTGGTGCACTGGTGGTGCATCAGCGATTCAAGTCAGTTAGACGGGTGTGCCTGGAGCTAGCGGGGGGCTAGCAAAGGTACGGCAGACCTGCCTGGTGCGGCGTGCCTGGCTTGGCTGGCAGCCGGGGCCATAGAGAGGGGAGAGGGGAGGGGCTAGGTACAGGTACCTACCTCACAATGGAGTGGGAGTGGGAGTGGGAATGGGAGGGCAAAGGACGTACCACGAAAGAGTGTGTATCCGTACCTAGGTAGGTATCCAAGAACCTATCCGTACTTTATACGGATTACTCCGCGACGACGAATTGCAGAGGTACCTACATAGATACCACACAGGCTTACTACCTATTTAGCACGGCACCTGCAGTGCGAGCGAGTGGATGCTTGGGATTCACTTCAGCAGCAAAAATTGCTGGAGGCGAGAAAAAGAAACAGGGGGCAAGCCAGAGCCCACTCGCACGCGCCCACATCCAAACAATCCAGCCAGTTGCAGTAGTCGGGGAAGCTTCCTGATGCGTTTGGTAGAACCAGGTGCCAGGCCACCAGTCAGTCTACTTGACCCGCAAACCCGACACAAGAGCACCAGTACTCCTTTTTTCTTCCCTAGTCAGGCACGTGTTTGGCCGCGAGACGAGGTGGGCGGTGCCTGTTTGGACCGGTGGGTAGCACTCACACTGTAATCTGTACCAATGTGCAACAGCCTGCAGTATGCGGGCGCCGGTTTGGCGGCGCAAGGCGCGTGCTGTATCTTTTTGTTGATGTTGCAGCAAAGAAAAATGCCTGTCTACAGTTTTCTTGCGTTATTCAATCAGCCATCTCGGCCAGCATAGCTTGCCTTGATTCTGCTTACTTGACTGCTTCGGCACTTCACGGACGCCTTCCTGGGATAACAGAGGTCGACCAACTTCACAGTACCGGCCCGGCTGGTGGCACCAAGTTGCTATGAGGTTGAGAATCGAAACGGCCTTACGGAGGTACCTACCTATACCAGTAATGCAGGAGGCCATGTATTACGCCTAATATGGCGAGCATCATCAATTATTGGAGAGACGCGCAGCTGCATTGTCACCTTGCCCTAGTTACTTTGCACGACCCATCTATATTTATCCTCACCTGTTTTATCTTGCAAGCCATTTCTCATGCCAGCTGCTACCACCAGACTGAAGACTGAAGACTGAAGACTAAAGACTGCCAATTGCTTCTTCCTGCAGGTACCAGTACCAGCCTGGCCGAAGCCGCCCCTCCCCAGACCCATTTCTTTCTTTTCAGAGGACTAGTTCCAGGCACCATTCCCCCGAGCTCGTCAAGACTCACCACTTACCAGTCCAGTCTAACCTTGATCTGGCACTAACTAGCCCAGGAACCAAACTCTGAGCCACCCCCATGCATCCATCCAAACCCCCTTGCCTGGTGCCTGCCAAGTTCGAACCTGCCCGCCTTTGCACCAGCATCTGTTCTTTTTCGTTCGCCTCCGGCGTCAGCATTCAGTGCTACTCAGGGGCATTAAGCGTCATCCATCAGCGTATCCCTCTCGGATTTGCACCCTCATTCTTCTCGACCTCAATCCTGTGCAACTGTACCAAGCCAGGGCCCGTCCTCTTGAATGCCGTGTCGCATCGCATTTGCATCATCCCCTCAAACCAATCCCGCTTGACTCAGCCATCAAAGAATCAACACCCCGCAACCCTGATTTGGACTTTTTTGATTTGTTCCCGTCTCTAGCCCTCTTTAGTCACCCGCTCCAAGTTGTGTGCTGGCCCTGCGACTCCGACGTGGTCGTGCCGCGTTCGCATCAACAATGCCATTCCCAGCCAAAAGCAAAACCGATCGACAGGGCACCAAGGCACAACATCGGGCTAGCCTAGCAACCTAGACAGTTTGCTGCCCAGCGCGCCATGCCACAGCCAAAAAAAGCAGCACAAGAAAGGAAAAGGAAAGACAAGAGAAACCCTGCTCAAACCACACGCCTCGGCCAACCACGTACCAACTGGCCCGTTTAGAGGGGTGAGCCGCCTCCACTGTGGCTCGCTGCCTGCCTCTAGCCACTGGTCGATGGTCACTGGTTGTCTCATCCTACGCCCACAGCTGGCCTTGATCCAAGACAGGGGTCGCGACCAACGCTGCCATGTCCGCCTTGCTCGCCGCGAAACCACAGAACCAATCCAGCCCCTGACACCAGACGGGCATAAGAGTGGAGAGGACGCCAGTCAAGGTCAGGCGAGGACAAGGCCCTCTTGAGTCTTGTTGGGGGGAGCCAACCGACGCGGTCTATGTACGGCCTCGGATGCTCACTCTCAATCTATCCGCCGCACAAGATGCTGGCGCTGCAACCCGCTGCTGACCGCTAATAATAAATAGCAGCCATGAATACTCCGTACATTGGACTCGTTCTGCCCATGTGGATGGAATTCTGCGAGACACTCAGACACGACACAAATGCGCGTCCTGGGCAAACTGGGCTCGTAACTCGCGCATCGCTCTGGCGGCCCCATGTACGTCACACCCGCAAGGTTGCTTGGCATCACTGTTCGGGATTCCAGCACTGAGCAGGGCAGGTGCAATATCGATTAGGATTTGCGTCCCTTCCTAGCTTTCTTCTTGGATAGGTAATGGAAACATTGCATCTCATGTCGGCTCGATACGACAAAGCACGACCGATGGTATAGCCCGTCTCACATGCATGCTTCACTATGGCTTGCACATCCGCATCCCTCTTTGCCAGTATCTCCGAGTCGTTGGCTCGCTTATTCAAAGTATCAGCATGCATGGCGCTCTGTTTAATATTGTGCCTGATGAAGTTGCTTATAGCCCTCTTAACGTGGATATTTCCGCATAATTTTTTTTTCCACTTGGACGGAGCCGCATGAAGCATTGGCTTTGTTACAACCCGCTGGCCAAGAATAGCAGACTCGCTACTCCATACTCGTGTGCCAAACAAGGCGTTATGCTCCGAAATTCATCATCCCTGCTTGGCATGGCGCAGTCTGCGATACTCTTGTGAGTCGAAAGCCAAAACAATGCCCTCTAGACGACGGTCAGGTGGTAACGGAGTGACGACCAAGGTCTTGGCTGGTATCTATCTTGACATAGGACCAAGGCGAAAGTCGCCGGTCTTGTAAGCCCGAGACGATGGCGCCGGTATCCTTGTGAGTGAGCCGACAAGTGCTTGACGGAGCAATGAGCATGCAGGCGGAGTGGGCGCCAGCCGCGTCACTTACAAGTTTATAACTTGTATGTTATAACCTGCAGCGACTCAGCGAGACGCGCCAGTTCCTGCAGCGACTTTCAGCGAGCCGGCTGCAGGTGCCAACGCGCGTCTCGAACGCCGAACGCCAAGTTCCAGCTTGCGAATTTCATCCGGCGACAATGTGGATAGTGTGATCAAGTCAACTTATGCAGCACTGCTCAAGCCTCAATGGAACTTGCTCGATATGCAAAACATGCTGCCGGTTGATAGACACGTTGACACTGTTTCGCAATGCCAGCCAACCACAACTAGAGCGCACATGACAGCCGCTGCACTGTGATTCTTCTGGGGTCGTCTTCCCTGCCAGGCTGCCAGCTTTGAAAGTTAGCTGGTGGAGCGACGCTCAACGCTAGACATTCGAGGTCAAGGCTGGGCTGGGCTGGGCCGGCGCAACTTGGCGCCGCCCTCATCAAGATACTTTTGTCGACTCTCTTTTTGTCCGCTGACTGATGATTAACACCCAATAGCTCACCAACTACTCCGTAGCCGGCATCGCTTCTTTGCTCTTTGCTGCACGTTAGGCCGCCTTTCTCTATCAACGCCACATGCAGGCTCTTACTGCTCCCGCCCGCAAACACGAGACCGATTCTGGTTATACCATGTTGGATGAGTTGTGCGCAGCCCTTTTTTCGAAATAGTCCGCTGTGCGTCGCACCAATCTGCTCGGCCAGATCGTGTATCAGGGGCACGCCGTGTGACTCGTGACAAGGTTGCTTGATGAGATCGACTTTTACTCTATACATGGAAAATTTCAGCAGGTTAAAGCTGCGATTGATGCCCCTCTACTGCTCCTCGCCGCATCCCGACAAGCTTTTCTTTTTTTCACACATTTCTACACACCCTTGTTTGAGAAGCATGTCAGGCGCCCAGGCAAAGTTTTTCTCCTTTCCACTTGGCCGGCCATTTGGAGCTGGCCTGGCCTTCCATTTTACCCCTGACTAGTGATGGGCGGCAACTTGCGTCGCTGCCAGCCAACCACAGTCGGTCGCGTCTGGGCCTTGCCCCGCCCGCCCGCCCGCCCAACCACTGCCGTCTTGGAACCGTACGACAAGACTAATTCGCACAGTACGGAGTAGACATTGTACCGATAGCATCACAAGACGCTAGACTACAGCTTCCTGACCTCTGTGTCTGCCTTTTACTCGGACCAACTACCTAAAAAGTTTTACTAGGATTGCGGGCAGCAGCGACTTTTATTATAGCGATATCCGCGCCTCATCGGTGGCCTGCCAGCCATAGCCTGCTTTTGCTGCCGACCCCGGTCAAGAATGCTTGTCCATTCATCGGATCGGTTACAAAATTACGAGCCGATATATTGTCAGATGGCGCAAAGTCGTCTGTTGCTGGCATGACGTCGAAATCTCGCAACGCGACTGCTACAAAGCCACTCGATTTCTCAGTAACTTGTAAGCGTGATGCCGTATTTCTCCTTCTACAAGAGAGACGGTTGACTGCCTTGTTACGTCTTCTGCAACTATCGAGTTTCTCGTCTCTAGAAAATTGCTCGGAAGCCATGGTACACCAACATCCACCAGTCAGCACAGCGCCCCGCGCACCTCACCTGTGTACGGATATCCCACCAGCTTTTTAACTCCGTACAGGCCCGTTTCCGCACGATCCATCACACAGCCCTCTTTTTATCCTTGCGTTGCGTAGCATGAGCTGCTAAGCTTCTATTGAGTCTTTCCTTGACACTCAAGGCCTGTTGGGGCTCAAAAAGGTCATGTTCCTTTAGCAGCTGGTCACTAGCCACCATACCGCCTCTGGCGAGGTTCGCCAGCCCCAGATTCCAGATATCCCTCGAGTCTCAACGCCCATGACGTGAACCGACAATGCTATGGCGTCAAGTTCGTATAATCACCAACTACGAGCTGAAGAGAACAATTTTTGCAGCCAAGCGGCCAACTAACATGATTGTATTACAAAGGTTCGTGAAGGAGCCTGACCTACGCCGCCCAAGTCAATCTTTAGGGGCGAATAGATGATGAGTCAAACTCGGCATGACTATCTAATTCAGTGCAGCAGCAGCAATGACTGCGAAAAAAAGTCCTTTTCGAGGCAGGGAACGGCGGAACGCACAGATCCCCAAGGCGCCCTCCCATAATTGGTCCGTCGAACAGGGGAGGGCAATCCAGTCTTGCTGGTACCTACAGATTAAATATTTGCCTATTCCTTTCTTTCCCCGGCCTATGGTGAGACTCGGTTGGTTGTCCGTCAAGGGACTCAAGGCTGAAAAAACTTGCGGCCCGTTTGCCTCGCTATATGCAAACAGTACTTCGTAACTACTGGTAGCACCGTCTCTGTTTTCCCGGATCTTGGCTCATGAGTGTGTACATTTATTTTCTTCCGGCCTCGGATTCATGATTCTGATCTGGTGTAATATAGCGTCAGAGCTCCCGCATTACCTCCTCCACGGCCTTGGCGGCCATTTTTCGCCGCTGCGTCTCGCTCATGGTCTCGCCGGCTTCGCGCGCGGCTTGAAGCTTGCTCATCATGGCTTGCACCTTGGCCACATCCTCGTCGCCGATATCCTCTTCTTTCCGATCCTCTTGTAAATCTTGTTCTGGACCCTGATTGGCGAAGATGGCTTTTTTCAGCGTCTCGAGGTCGGCTTGGCCCAGTCCGAAATCCATGTTTTCGAGGTCGAGCGCGTCGTCTGAGGTATGTTTGTTGGCCACCTCGTCGTCAAACGGGGGCTCATCAGCAGAGGCCAGGTCCCATTCGTTTGCCTCGAGAGCCTCCTTGACACGAGGTATGCCACTTTTTTCTACATTTGCTCTTTTGTTAGTTTGCTTTCGTATCCCGGGGACCGTGTGTCTTGGGTGTAATGTGTACCGCCAAACTGCTGCAGCTTGTCGTCGCCGCCGCCGACCTGCACAAACTCTAGCCCGGCCTCTGCACACAGCTCATCCCACTCGTCTACGTCCAGCGCGCTTCCGACGCCGACGGCCAGCTTGACGCCATCCCACGCCCACCCGCCGAGTCCGTCGTGGACAACCTTGCCGACCTCCCGAATGAGTTGTCGCGTGGAATCTGCAGCAGCCGCCGTACTATCCGGGATGGAGAAGACGAGAATGAGGCTGCCGAGAACGGCTAGGACTTCCGAGGCTTCAGTGGAGAGGAACGACGACGCCCATTCAGACGGCGACCCGATGAGGTCCAGCCATATCGGCACCGTAGTGGCGTAATACTTGGTCTTCAGAGGCAGGTCGTGCGTGATGCCTGCGAGGGTATCCTCTGTAGTTATCGGGCTGGATCCCGAGATGTCTGTACTGTCAGCGTGTAATCAATGTGTGGAGGGCGGGTGGGTGATGGAGGATGATGAACGCAAAATGACCGCTAGCCAGGATACGAGTGTAGGGTAGCAAAGTGTGTCGCGGTGCAGAGGGGTAGGTACGAAGCATCGTACCATGAATGACACGGCTAAGGTGCTCCTTGTCGGATTCCAAACTAACCGCGAGGGCTCTTTTTGTGTGTTTAATGTCCATGATCGATAAAGAACGCAGTGGATGGGCTAGATGTCGTGGGATGAGAGAACACAGTGGGGGGGGATTATGGTGGGGCACCCCTTCAACTTTGCGATAGCTCGCTGTTGAATGAATGGCATAATCAATGGAGGACGACGGATTCGAATCGCAAGATTTCTAGCTGAACTAGGGAACATGATAACTGTTTTTAAAGGATATTGTAGCATCTGAATGAAACTAAAAAGACCCGAAGCACTAGCTAGGACGATACCCGTTACACATTCATTTATCAAATGGGCCGCAATCACGGAGGCCCTTAGCATCTGTTCCTCCCCAAAATCGGGAGCCCGCCGCGTCTGTTGAAGTTTCCGCGTCGATTGTCATTGTCACCCCAGCCAAAGCTACGGTTCACCACGCCCATGGCGTCGACGCCCGCCTGCACCGCGCCGGCAAACCCCCCACCCGCCATCTCGCCGGTGTTCTCCAGGCGATGAATGTCGCCCTGATCGAGTATGCCCTGCCGCCGCGCCAGGCACGCCGTCTGGATGGTACGCGCCCACATGTTATACCACTGGTCCTCGCTGAGGGTCGCGTACTGGCCCGTCTGAGGGTCGCGCAGCGGCCATGCCACGTAGACTGTCTCCCAACGCTTGGTGCGGAACAAGAGCCACGGCCACGTCAAGATGAAGGCGAGCGTCACGTAGCACAAAATCTCAACCCATTTGGTCAGTCGCCATCGGCTCGTCCGACAATCGTTGTATATTTCGACGCGGTTGTTGTGCACGGGGAAAGTGACCTGCAGGTTGCCCTGGTAGTTGGTGTCGCGGATTAGCCTACGCAGCTTCGACCCGAGACGCTCAAAGTCCCAGCCCGTGACGCGACGCTCGAGGGAAAAGCTCTTCAGCCCTGCCGAGCTTGCGCAATACCTATGGCACCATTCTTCGACGGTAGGTGTGCCGCTTTCCGCGGTTTGGCCACCGCTGCCGCCGAACCCCGGTGCACGCTTGGCCAAGACGGTGCCGCGGCGCACCTTTTCAAAGTTGCCGACCGTCGTCAACTGTCGCCATGAGGCCCCCGTGCGGGCATCAGTGTAGAGTAGACTCGTGAGCTCAACTTCGACGTCAAAGTCGACGACTGTCTCCTGCTCCTCCTTGTCGTCGCGTCGGCGCGTTTCGGTGTGCGTTCCTCGCAGGTGGCAAAGAGGCCGCGGCGGGCTCTCGGCGAGGACTGCGAGCTGCCGTTGCAAGAAGACCGGATCCGTGTCGAGTCGGCGGTCAAGAAAATACGTCTTCCCGCTCTTATCGGAGCTGCGGAACGGCGCGACCTCGAGACTGGGCGTGCCTTGTGGTATCAGCGGATCGGTGGGGGCGAAGGCGTCGACATCGTGGTCGCTGTACAGAGGCGGCAGGTCGTCGTCGGTGTGCGGAGGCGCGCGCTCCAAGTCGTTGTCAAAGTACTGCTGGCGCTGCGGCGAGTTTGGATTGGTGTGGTGCAGGGATATGGAGCTGGCACCTTCGCCGAGCGGCGTTGTCGGCTGACTATTATCGTCCTTGGACGGAGGGACGAGGTCCGATGCAGTGCCCATGGTCCAAGTTTGGGATCAAAGGATGAATAAAGTGACGCCCTTGCTACTGACGAGTAGTTGGTGAAGGGAAAAAACGTCAGCGAAATCACGCAGTCGGAAGGATTGCACTGCCTCAGGCTCTGGTGGCAAGGCGGCAGCCTTGGATCCAAGCCGCCAGGCGAGGCGCGTTCTCGATTGCGTTGTGGATGCATTTTGTGTTTTGAGGCGTCAGCGTCGAGGGCTTGCCTGACAACGTAAGCAGTCTGAATTTGCCGAAAAAAAAAAAGGGAAACAATCAGACTATAAGGCGTTGCTTTCTACATCAAATTGGATTTTTGAAAATGTGAAACTTGAAAGGCAATCGCCTTATTGCCAATAATTCTGCCATGAGGGGCAAGGAGGCCACGAACCGTCGTGTCAGAACAGCCACGAAGCTTCAGGTACACTACTGCTAGAATCTCGTAAATAAAGCATAGTGGATGTCTTATTTGATCATGACATTACTTATATTTCATTGACTGCGCGCTGTCATACCATGCCTCCACGTTGCGTGGGCCTGTGTTGCTCAACGTATCTCGCTGTCCACCAAAAAAGATGTACCTCCTTTGTGAGAGGGTTGCTTGAAGTGGACTATTAGAAATGTGCAATTTGTTCCGTCTTTGGTGTGAGTAACCAAGGGAATTGTCCCAAACCATTGTAAAGACTGATTGGTATGTGATATTCTTGCAAGTACCGAGATAGTGCAGAAAGGGCAAGGCAGGATGAATACGATTTATTTTGCAACTCTCAATAACGAGCAATTATCTGTTACCTTCTTTCCACCGCCTAGTATAGAGAAATATCAGAAGATCACCGGGATCAGGATGCGTAATCTAAATGCCTGTCTGCCATACCCAAAACAACAAGACTAAAAGCCGACAAAACACCAACGGAGAAAAAAGGCCAGACGCAATGCCATGGACAAAATAAAAATAAAAATACAAAGTCATTATTCCGCCTACACGCTCACGAGGCGGCCCTCATCCCACTTTTTCTTGGCCGCCTTCTTCAGAATCTCCAAGTCACCGCTCGACTCGCACATGCTGTAGAACTGCGTGTTTTCATCGCTGATCAGCTCCCAAGGGTGCGCATACTCAACTGTCTCGCCCTTATCAAGGACTAGCACCTTATCGTAGTCGACAATTGTCTGCAGGCGATGCGCGATGGTAATGACGGTGCCGCGCATCTCGCGGATGGTCTCTTGAATCTTCGAGTCGGTGTTGTAGTCGATGGACGCAGTGGCCTCATCCATAACAAGCACCTTGGGCTTCTTGAGCATCGCGCGGGCGAGACACAGAAGCTGGCGCTGACCTTGGGACAGATTAGATCCGGAATCAGCGACCGGCGAGGAAAGATCCCTAAAGATATTCTTGTTGCTCGTGAGGGTAGACATTGGCGTTGTAGGAGTGTTGGTATCCTCCTCCCCGATTAAGTGCACTTGGCGCAGAGCCTCGAAAATTTGCCCGTCGGTATACAGATCGAAAGGATCCAGATTGGACCGTAGCGTACCGGTAAAGAGGGTGGGATCTTGAGGCACAATGGTTATCTTTTCGCGCAAATCCTGGAGACCGATGACTCCGATGTTGACTCCGTCGACAAGAATCTCGCCCTTGTCTGCCTCAAGAGCACGGAAAAGAGCCAGAGTGAGGGAACTCTTGCCGGCACCAGTCCGGCCGACAATGCCCACCTTTTCCTTGGCGTTGATCTTGAGAGAGATGCTGCGGAGCACGGGCTCCAAGTCGGCTCGGTAACGGGTGCTGTAGTTGACAAATTCTACGGTGCCCTTCTCCGGCCACGACTCGGCAGGGCGGTGGTCCTCCACAATGGCATCGGCCTCCTGCTCAACATCGAGATACTCCTTGATTCGCTCCATCGAGTTCATATTCTGTTCATTGGTTCCATACTGTCGAACCAACCATAGAACATTGTCGGTGAAGCTCATGGCGTAGCTGAGCGAGATACCTGCCGCACCGGCGTCAATCTTGCCAATACTGAGAATGATGAAAACGCCGGCAAAGAAGGAGACGCTGTTTCCGATGAAATCGGCTCGGAAGGCCAGCCATCTGTTGAGAGCCCAGAGATAGATGAAAGGCCGATTCGAGGTGTTGACCTTGTCAAGGTTTTCCTGAATGAAGCGGCGCTCAACACCATAAGCCCGGATTGTCGTCATGCCGCCGAGGGTCTCGCCAAACTGCTGGAAGAGGGGACTACGCTGCACGGACTCGAGGCGCTTGAGGTCACGAGAGGCGCGGAGATAGAAGACGGAGACACTGTAAAAGAGAATGCCAATGAACACAGCGGCAATCAAGAAAGCCGGCGTAATCACAGCAATGAGGACAATCGTCACAATCAGAGACAGGGCACAAGCGAGCACACCAATGGCGGTCGGAGCAATATCCTGATCAACAGCTTCGAGGTCCTTGCTGAATCGATTGACAATTTGTCCAAGAGGGGTGACATCAAAGAATTTGAAGCGAGCTCGTAAAACAGAATTTAGTAAAGCGATGTGCAGGCGACGAGACGCAGTCAGAGAACCAAAGAAAATCCAGATATCGCGTACAAAGGCAGTAAAAGCACCAAGAGCACCAATGAAGGCAAGGCCAAAGACGTAGTAGACTGCATCTACATCGGGCGCAGATTTAGCAGTACCAATTGGCACCTGGTGAATGGATGTGTAGGCGTCTGTGTAGGCAGGCGACTGGTCGACTTGCAATTTGCTCAACTTGGCGATGGTGGCCCATGCAGCCTTGGGGTGGAACTGGTTGTTGTACGAGGCACTCGCAGAACTGAAAGCGACGCCACGAACGTCTTCCTGAACATACTGATTGGCCCAGGCTCGGACCCAGACATTGGTGGCGACGGGCGCGAGTTGCTGCAGCTGAAAGACGATGAGAGCAATGATCCAGAACCAGTAGGAACCCATGGAAAAGAGATAGAGCTTCACCACAGGCCATTTGATGGCGCCGGTGGCTTTGCCTTCGTCCATGGGATCCACCTGAGGTGCCACTTTCTTCTTCGTCTTGGGCTTGTATGCCCCATCGCTGGAGCCTCCCACGATCGTGGTCTCACCAAAACTGGATGCGCGGGAAGGAGCACGGGATGTCAGGGCAGATCCAGGCCGGGATTTTTGCAAGTCCTCACCCAGCTGGCCAGCAGCAATCAGTCCGGCAGAGGCACCCTGGGCACTGACGCGGCCATTCTCGAGTACCACAATGAAGTCAGATTGAGGAGCGCAGAGCTGGACGTTGTGGGTGACGAGAATGCATGTGCGGTGCTCCATGAGAGGGCCCTTGAGACAGCGGTGGAAGATCCAGTGAGCCGTGTGGGAGTCAACGGCGGAGAGACAGTCATCCATAAGAAGATGAGCGGAATCGGAGTATACGGCGCGGGCGAGGGAGATGCGCTGCTTTTGACCACCAGAGAGGGTGATGCCTTTCTCACCAACGAGAGTCTCATCGCCGTGGTCAAGAATGTCGAGATCGCGTTCGAGGGCGCAGGCAACAATGACGTCGTTGTATCGCTTCTCATTCCAAGGGGCACCGAAGAGAATATTCGTCTTGATGCTGCCGTTGAGAAGCCAAGCAGCCTGGGCGACGTAAGCGATGGTGTCGGCGAGGCCTGTTTCGGGATCGGGTCGGACATCGTCACGGCTGCGACCACCAGGGCAAAATACTCTGCCCGAATACAAAGTCATTTCACCCAAAAGACCCATCAGCAGAGAGGTCTTGCCAGAGCCGGTCGGACCGGCAATGATGTTGAGCTTTCCGATGAGAAAGTCGATATTGAGATCCCACAGACGAAAAGCGCTGGGGCCAACCTCCGTCTTGTTGTTTTTACTACCCCAGGAGAGGGTGGTGTCGCGGAAGCCGATACGCTTGACGCCGTCTTGGTCAATGTTGTCAGTGCCGAGCTGTTCGTATTTTTCAGTCTCGTCCTCTTGCAAAAATTCCTCGACGCGCTCGACCGAAACCTTGGCCTCCTGAACGTGAGCAAACATGTCGCCGAGCATATCCAGAGGAATACGTAGGAGCATGAATAGTGAAATGGCAGTAAAAGCGACCGAGGGGTAGAGAGGCTTCTTCTCAACGAGGGTAAAGACGACGAAGGAAAAGAATGTGATGAGAACAGGGACCGAGTTCCAGATGGCGACAGCGACGGACCAGAGGATGTAGCGGGAGCGCATAGCCTTGAGTTCGTTTTCACGCTTCTCGTCGATAATGGTGCCAAAGCGCTTCTCCCACGCAAAGTACTTGATGATGCGGATGTTTTGGAGGACTTCGTTGGTGATGTGAATTCGCTTATCGGTAGCTGCCATGATGTTCTTAGAGGTCACGCTAAAGCCATTGGCAAGGAGATAGTTGACTGGCACAAGAAAAACCATGACAATGATGCCAGGGATGGCGCTGAGACCCATGACCTGCCAGAGGAGAAAGACGGAGACGGCGAGCTGAACGGGCGCAGCACCGACGAGGAAGTGCAGGTAGGCAGTAGTTTCGGAGATTTTGTAGCTATCAACCGACATGAGGTTAATGATGGTGCCTAGGTTTGTTTGCTCGTCGGAAGCGGCGGCCTTGTTGTCTTGTGTGCTGGTTTTAACTTTCTTGTTGCCCTTGAATCTAAGAGCGCGCTTTATGGTGGAAAGGGCGCCCCTATCGGCTGGGTCGCCATGTTCCTGCAAGAGTCCCAAAGTCTTGTCAGTGCCGGCAGCGGCCCTGCGGCGGAGGGCCTTGGCATAGACGTCACCAATGATGATTGCGCGCATGCGGATGCAGATCTTGCGGCCAGTCCATAGACTAATATTGTCGCTGATGGAGCGTATGGTATCGAGGACAGGGAGGAGAATGACAAAGAGCCAGATGACGTTGCGTGGAGCAGCGTCGGGGTTCTCAACATATTCAAGAATGTATTTAAGCAACATGGTGGGCGCAAAGGTAAAGACACCGGCCAGGGCGGCGAGCAGACACTGGCCAATCAAAGGACCCTGGAAGTACTTGAGCAGATGGACCACGAGAGAGCCGGTCTGCTTGAAGGAGCGGTAGCTAGCAATGACATTGGCGGCCTTGTCCTTGGGCAAGAGGTTCCAGACGGTGTCCATCTCCAGAGGGGTCTTCCAGCCGGCCAAGACAATATCATCGACCCAAGAAAAGGTGACAATGGAGAAGAGGCTAGCGAGGGGCTCGCGTGAGGGCTCGAGGCCATTCTCCCATTCCATCATGACGGTCTTGTTGCCCTTGCGGGTGGTGACGGCCATTCCCCAAAGAAGGGTAATGGAAGCGAACTCGGCAACGGCGATCATCTCGGCGAGCTCGGAGCTGGGGTTGACGATGGCGGAACGGAAGATGGCGAGAGAGCAGACCCAGGTAATACCGTAAATGGTGGCAGTATGGTTCCAGAGGTGAGGGAGTCTCCATTTGGAGTTTCTCAGAAATAGACGCAGTGAGACGAGCACAAGAGTGTAGAGCCAGACGACCAAGCTGACAGTGGCGGCGAGACGGGCGCGTCGGCCGTACGAACCAGTGCCGGTGACGAGGGCGAGAATGTTGAGAGCGATAACGGCGATGACGGCGACGATTTCGATAATGTTGGAAAGCAATTGACCATGAGGCTGATCGGCGTGGACAACGGAGCCGCGCGACATGGTCTTGGAAAGGCGACCGCCATGAATCTCCAGGTCTTGTTCGGACTCGGTGTCGTCGGGGTCAGGCGGGAGTGCGGTGTGATCGATGACATGGTCGCCATTGTTGACGGCCTCGTAGCCCTGCGCTCTACGATTGTCGAGAATGCGAGCGACATTGAAGGATATGACGCGGATAGCAGACAAGGCAACAAGTAGAAGAGGGATTATGACACGAAGGTAGCTGAAGAAGCAGTCAGCGGAATTGGCACGGGGATCGGCAGCGTTTGCGGCGGCCACACACGGGCTCGAGCTCGAAATGCCCACAACGATTGCACAGACAAGCAACAAAGGATGATGGGAAAAAAAAAAGAGCAAACACGTACTCGACTTGGAAACAAAGAGTGAAATCGTCTACCCGCCATATGGGCCAGGAGCAGTGAGCGAAGCCGGTCATGGCCTCGGCGGACTCGGAACTCGACTGAGCGCCGCGCCGGAGCGAGGAAGGCGGGGGAGTCCTATCGCAGCAGTGGCAGTTCCAAAACGGTGTGCGTGGAAGAGCGGACAGCGATAAGGTGCCTTGTTGAGGGTAGACGTCGTCGCAGATGTCGTGGAATTACAGTGAAGAGGACGAAAGGAGACCCGACAACTCTGGATAAAAGGTTTTGGTGCGTGGAGGGAGAGGAGTCTGTTGGAATGTAGGTTTGTTTTGGTCTTTTTGTGGATGGATACTCCGTACGGATTAAGGTACTCCGTAAAGAGAATTGCAAAGGGCCAGCACGCTACCAGTAGCCTGTACGAGTAGGTACCTACCTAGTTGATGGTGGGTACCAGCGGGGTCGATTGCAGGTCTGTAATCCGTAGTAAGGCATGTACGGAGTTTGAGAGAGGAAGCTTTTTATTAGCAAGCGTCTGCCAAGTCCCATTGGAGGGCAACGACAGCGAATTGACTGTTATAAAAAAAGCGGTTGTCCAGAATGGGACTTGTGGATTATCGATAATGGCAAATTTCCATCATGCGAGCCGACTAAACAGACAGCTGAGACGGTGGTGACGAATGTGGCTCTCAAGGGCGGAGAGCTGCCAATTTCTGGAACAAAGGGAACATTAAAGAGGGGCGCAAGTGAAATGATTATATGAAGGAGGAAAAAAAAAAAAAAAAAACGAACCGGGCATTTAACATGAGAAACCTTGTCGATATAAGATGGGATGATGCATGCAAGTAAAGTAGCTAGTACACGTTAATTATTAGGTAGGTACGGAGTACGGATTACGCCGTACCACTGACCAGTACTATTTAGGTAGCTAGGTTGCTAGTAGAAACCGTGTGGGCCGAGTTGTTTCATTAATACCAACGTCGTTGCACAGTCAAATTGGTGAATCTCCAGGCAGAATTCTCTCGAGGATAGAATTTTCAATTTCGTTTTTTGACATTGATCTTTGCGTTGAATAATAAATAATCACTAGTAGTGACCGCTTCCTTAGGTAGGTAGGCTCCTGGCAACAACTTGCACTCGCCACACCGCCCCGACATTGAGTAGATGATGACGTCTAGACCTGCCTATGCATGGGTACACTGTCCGCCCGGCCAAAGAGTCATGTCTCTACTGGGGTCGCTGATTCAACATGCCCTTGGTGTTTGCGGCAATGCGCCTCCCCCTTCCGGATTTCCTTTCTGCCCAACTGCCTACTTGGAGAATTTTCGTGACCCAAGCGGCCAAGCGCTTTTGCAGTCGCTCATCCAACCATCTTGATGCACCAAATCTCCAGCCATGGACACTGCTGTGGATACCGAGTACTACCCATAACGTCTGCAGGGGTCATGTTTACACGGCCAATTTGTCTGTGCCTCGTTGTCTGTGCCTCGTTGTCTGTGAGTTAGCATGTTATCGGTGCCGGCTAAATTACATAGTTAGTATACGAGATGGTACGAGGGTCGGACAGCAGTGTCCTGCTACTTACCGCAGCAGAGCTGGGATGACTAGAGTAAAGAATTTCTGACAAGCAGGCAATTATTGTTGGGTACGAATATGTCGTGTCCCCATTGCCTGGGACTATCTATCTAGGGGGCGGGTCAAGCGTTCACAGCTGTGCCCTTGAAGAAGAATATTGTGTCGCTCGTACCATGTCGATGCTGGCCATGAACTGACGCCGCACAAGGGAGCGGCCCTGCCGACAAATGTCGAGGTGATGACTTTCATGACAATCAATATTTAGTATTGCTACTTGTAGCTTGGGCCGAGGCCGCGGCTATGTAACCAAGGACCCAGGCATCAAAGACAGCGGGCCAGCGGTCGGATGCGCTAACAACACGGCGGCATTTTATTGGAAATGCTGTACAACTGGAGATAGAAGGAGATGATCGTACACTCAGTGAAGAAATCATCTGGTGGCTTGACCTCGGTGGACTGCCACGCAAATAATTCTTTGTCCATTCTGCCGGCTTTGGTCCTGGCTGTTGGTGTGGCACTAGTAACCGCCAGTTTGAGCAGGTGCTGAAGATGTGCTTCATCAAGAGCGAGGGTGCGGTAGACTTCAGCTTGGCCCAAAGGTACAAATTAAATCTCAATTAGTTAATGGATTCTCAGTCAAGTCTTTGGTGGCGCGGCGAAAGAGCGGATAAATCCAAGATGCTGTGGACTATCGAGCTAGCCTCCCAAGAACTAACCATAGCCTACCTTCCCGCGCTGTTGGCCTCTCAACAATGCCTCATCGGTAGTTGGCCATCATCATCTAGTCCCGACACTGAAGTGACAATGCTTGGATCACAGCCTCAAGAGCCACTCGGTCTGCACCAAGAATTCTGTCCACCAAGCCACTGTCAGTGAACCTGACCGAGGTGCGGGCTTGAAGACCTTGCACAGAGACTCCTTGAGGTACACCATCCCGAAAGAAAACAAAGGTTGGCATCGCTGAGATATCATATCGTTGAGCTACGTTTTTGACATGGTCGACATTGACCTTGACGAAAGCGAGTTGACCATTTAAGGAGTGTTCCTCTGCTAGTTTGGAAAAAATAGGCGCGATTGCTCGACACGGAGGACACCAGTCTGCATAAAAGTCAACTACTACACGAGTGGTAGAGGAGAGAATAGCATCTAGTTCGGTGGCCTCGGTTATTTTTACCACTCTCTTTGAGGTTTCGGGAATAGGCGAGCGGTCCCTGAAAATGGCCTATTGGACCAGTCAGTCTGGTTATCGAGCCTCTGCTAGGCACTGATGCACATGGCAGGAGATACAAAAAATCAGACCAAAGCGAGGCTTTGGCTCATGACTACAAAGAATATCTAATCGAATCGGGAAATGTCTTACAGGTCCGACGAATAAAATAAGAGTAATCGCCAGAAGAAGGTATGTAAGGGTGTCCATTTTCGCAGTAGTTGAGAGGAATGATAGGAACTGATGCGCTGAGCAGTCAAGATGAAGGAGGCGGTATCAGCTGGATGCGGGGAAAAGTTTAGAAGCTGAACTCGCCCCAGCACGTGACACTCATAGACAGAAAAAAAAAAAAAACGCTAGCGGGTATCTAAATTTCATCTTGCCATGCCTGACGTAGCCCAAGGACAAACTTTGCTAATAATAAAGACTTTGCGGGAATTGTCGCTATGGCATCATCACTGCGACAAGTGTGGCGCTAGGCCCGTCCCTTGACCCGAACTCCGTCACCGAAGGCGAGCTAGAGGCGCTACCATTCCAAGCCTCTCCAAGTGACGTTCAACGTCTGTTTTTGCAGAGGCGAACATCAAGCAGAAGCACCGCGCTTACACGTGCCGCACACCCACCACTTCATTTTCATCTAGCATTCAGGCGTACTATACGGGCGGAGGCTGAAGTTATCTTAAAGCGACGTCCAAAATCTGGAAGAAGATGAAGGTCGGGCCTCGCTCGTACATGAATCTCTAGAGCTCAACATCCTCGGCATCTATGAGATGATGACGTTGTCGATACCGATGGGTTGGTTGGAGCACTCAAGGGGACTCTCTGCTCTCGAGGGTTCTTGGACATTGTCGGACTAGTTACGCAATGCTGAACAAACGATTACATACAGTCGGTTAGTCCTTACGCCTCCCAAGGAGTGTCTCTGGGCACTTATTCTACTTAGACCGACAGTCGTTGTACGTGGCCCTTCCTTTATGAGCGACTCGAGATGAACGCTGTACAGGCTACTGCTGGTATCGCGACGAAGAATCGCACATTTCTGGAAGATTACGATGGAAAAGACTCCCATGGGCAGAATCGGATGCATTACCGAGCCCAGTCTCATCACCATCCTATTGCAAGATATCTTCTGTGATGTTTCTGGCTTGGTGGAGGTTACCAGACGATTAAAGGCTCCATCGGCCAGGAACACTGGGAAGCAAACAGCTGCAAACAAGGATCGTTAATGCGTACCCTGAAACAAACTCTCTTCGCTGGCGCTGGGAAGGAGGCATTCTCCAACGCCTGCTGGGCAGTCCCGGTCACGCCTGGTCTGAGAGATGCGGTCTCCCGAAGCCCTTCTGCAGTCTTCTAGTATAGACACCACCCGAGGGTCGTTCTCGAATGCGATTCTTGCTCCTGGGCAAGAAGTGTCGAGGATTTCGCATAGGGATCTGCCGCACAGTGCAGTATCTGGTGCATGGCGAAACTGATAGCTTGGGTACGCGCTTGGAAGAGGCTCCCTTGCGGCTCCAACTTCAAGGTGGGCTTAAACAACTTGAACGTAGCAAAGTTGGGGCCTTGTAACGCTTCCTCTTGGCGTGGCTCTCACTGTTTGTAAAACTAACCTCGTGGTTCTTACAAGGAATGGCTCGGCTGGGTGCCCTCGAAGCTCATGGCAAAAAAGAGGTCTGAATTGCGTGAGCAAGTCTCGGAGATGACTTGCGCTAAAAATACAAATTGAAATTTATCAGCTAGCGATAACGCCCACTGCTATTTACTGCTATTTACTGCTATTTACTGCTATTTACTGCTATTTATGGCTGTTCCGACAATATACTGTCCGTCCCCCGCCAGGCGGAGTCGGGGCGGGGGAGGTTCTCGTAGAGGCTGTTCACCTCCGTCTTGTGCTCTCGTTCTGGGCCAACTGTCTCTAATGGTGTCTTAATAAACTGCTGTGTCCCCCAAAGCTGCCAATGGGGTGCTGAACCGCCTGGACGAGGGACAAGCGCAGCATACAGACCCGGCTTCAGCCGCGGAAGTGGTGTGATGCTGCGTGCCGTGTGCCTCAATCTAATATGCACAACCAATCCTCTCCAGTGGCGGTGCTGAGTCTGACAGGCACTGGGTCTGCTTTGCGAATTGAATATCCGTAACGAGGTGGCATTTGGCTTGCATAAGCAGGAAGTTATAGCGCCTCATTGGGTATATACCAATGCCAAGTTGTGCTAAAAGACAATAATTGAGGGGGCGTACCAGTAAAGACAGTCTGACAAGACGCGCTCAAAGTTGCCAAGAGCACCCCTGGCAAATGACTGACGGTGAGACCACAGGTCGAGAATGACATGTACAAAAAGCTAGACAAAAACGGTCTGTGACATGGACCGAGCCTGACAGATGACTGACTACGGATACCGTGCGTACTCCTTTTAGGTACGGAGGTAGAGAAGTCTGCATTGAAAGCC
Organism: Beauveria scarabaeidicola; assembly: GCA_037289395.1. NCBI lineage: Eukaryota > Fungi > Ascomycota > Sordariomycetes > Hypocreales > Cordycipitaceae > Beauveria > Beauveria scarabaeidicola. Next base: position 20,219 of record JAEIJG010000089.1, on the reverse strand, counting down.
ATTTCAGCGGCATGAATCCCAACTACCAACAACATGAGGTCATTGGAAATTACTTGGTTATGACTGCACAAGGTATCAAGGTGCTGACAATCGCGTGGCGCTGATTTGAGGAATTCATTTGGCTTTCTGGGGGTTCAAGGGTCTAAACGCATAGGCTTGCTTTAAAAAGTCTTGCTTGATTCCTCCCGCAGCCAATGATGTGCGAGCCGAATGATTGTGCCAGACAGACTAATCTGCGGGTTGGTGATTCGCCTGCACGGGAGGCTAATTTCTGCCATTTTCGCTCCCGTTTCCGCCAAGCACAGTCCGCCAAGCACAGTCCGTCATCAGGAGCTTTAGACTGGCCGGTCGCTACGGAGATCCATAGTATTCCTTAATTATAGTAAATTGTGAATTTTCTTTTGTGACAGCTGATGACAACATCCGTGTGGGCTAATGCGAATTGGCAGGGGCGGCCGCATGACAAACTTGAATGCGCAAGAATGTACGGATACCTGTACAGAGTACGGCGCATGTCAACTTGATAGAAACAGGCCTTTTCCCCTCAATGACCTGGGCGCGTAGAAATAAATATGGATAGAGGCTTGATCTAAACTTTTTACTGGTATTCTTTTTGGCCTGGTTCAGATCGACGATCGACCCAGCCACGCCCGCAGAGGGGCTGTTGGGGAAGAAATGAGAGATTGCAAAGCAGAAAAACGCCAAAAGTTGGCCAAAGTGGAGCTGGGTGCCGACTTGTTTTTACCAGTATCTACCCGTAATAAAAGCACAGGTTCCATGCATGACAAGCAAGCAGTTTGGAATCACCTCAAAGGGAACTGCATGCTAAGTACGATTTCTGGCTTTAGCGCCCTCAACGTGTGATATCGCGCACCTGCAGGTCTGTACTGGTACTGGTATACTGGGTAGGTAGGTACCTTATTAGCGACATCTACGAGTACTAGCCCAGTGGAGCCTGTTTTGGCTTGCAGGGTGCTGTATGGGATCCGAATGCTGCAGCGCATTGCAAAGTCCCCTCTCAGGCTCTCACCAACCACCACTACGAATTACACTCTGCAAAATCGGCATTAACTGCCCTGTTGGTAGATGCAGTAAACCGAGCCTCTCCCGGTTCTTGGTCAGAGTGGTTATATATAGATGCCACCCGCTCAACAACAGCAAAGCTGTTGAGGGCCCCAGTGGATTGTGCCATTGCCAAGTTCTACGGTTTCCCTCAGCCCTAGCTGCAGCTGTTCACAATGCCCTCTCCAAATCTTTTAGCGCTCGCAGTGACTACCTTACTGCCACTCACGGCTGCCGTGTCTTGTCCATACATTCAGGGGAACCAGGCTCGCGCGGCTGCTCCCATACTGCACCCCGAAGCCATTATAGAGGGCCGTGCTAGCCCAGACGGCCCCGATTTTGGACGATGCTCCCGCAACAGTAAGGTTGCTGGCGGTGGCACACGAAGCTCAGACTTCTGGCCCTGCGAGCTCAACTTGGCCGTTCTTCGCCAGAACGCCGACAAGGCCAACCCACTTGATGCAGACTTTGACTACGCTACTGCTTTCGCCAAACTTGATGGTGAGGGCCTGCGCAACATTTATCAAGAGAGCGCCGTTCTAACTCAGTCTTCTGGTCTTCTCTCCCAGTCGCGCAACTCAAAAAAGACCTTACGAAGCTGCAAACCGATTCCCAAAAGTTTTGGCCTGCTGATTTCGGCAACTATGGCCCTTTCTGGATTCGTCTCTCCTGGCACAATGCTGGTACTTACCGCATGATTGACGGCCGTGGAGGAGCCGGTATGGGCCAGCAGCGCTTTGCTCCCCTCAACAGCTGGCCAGACAATGCCAGTCTTGACAAGGCCCGGCGACTGCTGTGGCCAATCAAACAAAAGTATGGAACTTCTCTATCCTGGGCTGATCTCTTTGTCTACGCCGGGAATGTCGCCATGGAGAACATGGGGTTCCCAACCTACGGTTTCGCATTCGGCCGCGTCGACACCTGGCAATCTGACGAGGGAATCTACTGGGGTAGCGAGCATGAATTCTTCCCCAGCAAGAAAAGCAGCGCAGACCGCTACAACGCCAGCACAGACATCAACCAACGAGCTGATAAGCTAGAGAGCCCTCTTGGCGCCTCGAATCTCGGTAGGCCGCAAATGAACTACTGGTAAACAACATCCGCTGACAGAATACCCAGGTCTGATCTATGTCGATCCTGAGGGCCCAGATGGCCACCCCGACCCCAACGCTTCTGCAAAAGACATTCGCATGACTTTCGGACGCATGGGAATGAATGACGAGGAGACTGTCGCTCTCATTGCTGGCGGCCATGCGTTTGGCAAGACCCATGGTGCCGTCTCTGGCGATAACATTGGACCGGAACCCAACGCCGCTCCTCTTGAGCAGCAGGGTCTCGGCTGGAAGAACAGCTTCGCATCTGGTGTCGGAAATTACAGCTACACAAGTGGTTTGGAGGTCATTTGGTCGCGCACTCCCACCAAATGGGCAAATGGTACGTGTCGTCGTCACCACTTGTCTGTCTCGCATACTAATGACTGGTAGACTTTCTATTTTCCCTCATGAACAACAACTGGACTCTTGTTACTAGCCCTGGCGGTGCCAAACAGTGGGAGGCTACCAATGCCAACGCCTCCTACCCCGATCCTTTCAACCCACACAAGTTCCATAAGCCCACGATGCTCACGAGCGATCTTGCCCTCCGATACGATCCCATCTACAAGAATATATCAGAAACATTCCTTCACGACTTTGACTATTTTACGGAAAAGTTCGCCCTTGCTTGGTACAAGCTTCTTCACCGTGACATGGGCCCTTTGGCACGCTACCTAGGCCCCGAGATTCCCCAGAAAGCTCCTTTTATCTGGCAGGATCCCCTTCCCGCTCCATATGAGCACGTCATTGACGATACCGATGTGAAGCACCTTAAGAAGCAAATCCTTTCTGCCCCTGGGCTGAACATCTCCAACCTGGTAACAACCGCTTGGGGGTCAGCCTTCACATTCCGCATCTCCGATAAGCGTGGCGGCGCCAATGGCGCCCGCATCGCTCTGAAGCCTCAGAATAACTTTGCTGTTAATAATCCCAGCCGTCTGAAAACCGTCATTGCCGCTGTATGTGCACTTGCCCTTGACGAGTGAAATCTTTCGCTAACTCTCATGCTCTTTTAGCTTCAAGGAGTCATGAAAAAGTTCAACTCGAACAACAAGATCAAGCAGGTCTCACTCGCCGATCTCATTGTTCTTGGTGGTACAGCTGCTGTCGAAAAAGCCGCAACCGATGCTGGTCTCAACATTAATGTTCCCTTCACTCCTGGCCGTGTTGATGCGACTCAGGACCAAACTGACGAGACTGCATTTGCTTTACGTAAGTAATGCTAATCTTCATCTTACCCAATATCGTGCTAACAGCCTTCTAGTCGAGCCCCAGGCTGACGGGTTCCGCAACTACGGCAAGGGCACGAGTCGCTCTCTCACCGAGGAGTTGCTTGTTGATAAGGCTTCTCTTCTGAACCTGAGCCCACCCGAGCTGACTGTTCTCATTGGTGGTCTCCGCGCCCTCGATGCCAACTTTGATGGTTCGAAGCATGGCATCTTCACGGACCGCCCTGGCAGGCTCACCAACGACTTCTTCGTGCACCTGCTTGACATTGCCAATGTGTGGGCTCCAGTGGCAAACAGTGATGGAGAGCTTTATGAGTCAACCGATATTCATAGTGGAAAGGCAAAGTACACGGCGACACGTGCGGATCTCATCTTTGGTTCACACCCTGAGCTCCGCGCTGTGGCTGAGGTCTATGCCTCCAGTGATGCAAAGGAGAAATTTGCAAAAGACTTCATCAAGGCTTGGGCCAAAGTCATGGAGCTAGACCGTTACGATATCAAGGGTCGTAAGCAGAACAATGCTCAATAATTTGTTTCCGCTGCGCAAGTTGAACAGCCTCATACGCCGCTCTCATCTGTCTGCATGACGTCTGATGACTGTTATGTCACATCAATTTCATCAAGGAGTTCATAGCTAGTGTAGATTTAATTCCATGATGTGTATGTATCCTTGTTATTTGCGCCATCTGAAACTGGCATGTTTCCAGTCTAATGTGTCCATGTCTTGCGTATCAAGGTTTTCTGGGTCTGTTGCCTGTCGCTGGTCCCGTTGCTTATTATCGTACTCGGTCCAATAATGGAGGCATATCGCAATGACAATCATCACTGCTTGTGCAGCCAGATTCAATCCATTACCAATTCTGTAGTTGGGCGAGTCAAAAGGTAGATATGCCCATGCCGACACTAGGCCACCAATGTTACAACCCATCACGTTGACGGCAATGGCGGCTGTCCTGGCTGTGTCTGACGCAACATTGGCTGCGACGTGGGAGTTGGTCAGCGCTCCGTATGTGAAAATACCGAGGAATGGCAAAAATGTTGCCCCGTAGCGGACATGCTGATTAGTTGTCGCCAAGAACATGATGTATCCAATCACAGTCAATGGCGCACAGAAGATCATAAAGACAACACGCCGCTGTGCTTTCCAACTCCAGAAGCTTGTCAGTGCGCAAGCTATCGCGCCGACAAAATACGGGGGAACAGTAAGGAGCTGTTGCATGCGGACAGATTTCTCCGGAAAAATGGTTTTAACAATTGTCGGAAGAAAGAAGGAGATGCCATACACGGTGATACTGTTAAGTAGAAAAACCGCAGTAGTCGCAAGGACAACAGGATTCAAGATTCCCAATCGCACCTTGGCCCAGCTGAATGTGGAACCCGATTCGTCGGTAGCGTACCTTTCGGCATCTAGTCTGGCTTTAGCCAAGATCTTTTCTTCAGCAGAAAGCCAGATAGCGGTTTCCGGTCGGTCGGGTAGCGTGAAGAAGCAAATGAATCCAAGTACGCACGATGCCAAGCCTGTTTGGGGAGTTAGCAAGGCAATGTTGCTCAAAGACAGGTGAACGCACCTTCAATGACAAATATCAATCTCCAAGAATACAAACTACCGAGATGCGGTATTGACAGGATAGCAGACGCAAGAAGGCCCCCAAATGCCCCAGCAAGTGATGCTGAGATGATGAAAAGTGACACACGGAAAGTCAATTCACTGTGGGTATACCAGCGCGACAGAAAGTAGACAAGGGCAGGCATAATGCCGGCCTCAAAGATACCAAGTAGGAACCGAACGCCGCACAGAGCAGAAAAGGAGTGTACTAGTCCTGTGCAGATGGTGAGAACCCCGAAGCCAAGAATAGCCCCCGGAAGAAACATCCCAGGACCAATCCATTTGCATAAGAGGTTAGCTGGGATCTCAAACAGAATATAGGATATAAAAAATATTGTAAATGAGACATTAAGGTCAAAGCCATGCATGTCCAAGTCGTTCAGCATGCCCGCGATAGCAGCATTGCCTGGTTTGTTGTTAGACTTGCAAACGCTCTCCGGATTTGACAGAAGACTGACCAATATTAGATCGGTCAATAAACGATAGTACTAGAATGATTAACAAATTAGCAAGAAGTGGCGGACGTAGTTTTGGCTGAGCTCATACAGTATATGAGACTGACGAGAGGGATGAGGAGAATGTCCATTTTGAGTCTCATTTTGGCCTCGTCCACGATGGCGTCAGCGGCGGGGTCAAGTCTGTTGCGGCGGGTCAGTATTCAGTCGGGGACCTGGGGATTAACAATAAATAACTATACTTGCTGCTGTGAATCATAATCATTGCCCTCGTCAGAGGACTGAACACCCTGTTTATTATGTCTGTTTTTCGCTGACATGGCTGTTCGCTGTACGAATGCCAGAGTGAGTGGCGTCAAATCGTGTGTTATTGAAACGGGATAACTAGCCAAACGACCGCAGATAGGCGCTATAACCTCGATCAAGAGCGCAACACACTAAGATCTTGAGACCAATAGTTGAAAGTTGTTGAACTGAGCTCAACATAAAAAAAAAACTCATTTGAGTTATTAGAATGCCTCAAATAACGTAACATCAACCTGCAAGGCCAGCTTTCGCACCCCGCATTGTAGGTGGTAACTAACCATTCGGCATTTGAGGTTCGCTACTCCGTAGTTAGCCGCTACCGCTACGCCGAGGAAGGGCAAGGAATCGCATGGCCCAACTTTTTCGAATCCATTGGTGTACGCTGATAAGTCCGAGTTTTATCGTAGACGATACTTTTATCAGATCACGGCTGTCTGTGGCTAGAAGAGCACTTATATGCTTGCTAGCAGAAACTAACAGAAGGATAGCCTATAACTTAGATGGAGTTGCGCCAGACGAAATGTATCGGAACTTGATTCCAGTAGCCGGAACGGGGCCATTGTGCTAGGTATGTGAGCAAGGTGCCTTGAAGCACAGCAAACGTTGCACTGACAAAAAAAAAGATGCCATGGTAGAGTTGATAATTGCTACCCAATATACTGTAGAAATATGATGTTAATTTCTAGGTCGCCGTGTAGGAACCTTGATCACGGTAAAAGCCTGCTAAGAGTAACTGAGACTTTGCAATCATGAGTTTGCGTAAGCTAAGGTGAGTATTAAGACGGCTAACAATTAGGCAATTAAGTTTAGAACGAAGATAAGTTTAGGTGGACAAAGACGCAACTTTTCTCTTTGCTGACAAAGTGGTGCAGATCACCAAGTTTATTTAACAAAGCACCAGCTGCAACTGAAGGTCAGCGTAACCCCGCCCTCTTGAGCGTCAGCTAATTTTCGCAACTCAGCAATAAACAAGATCATGGCAGGAAGCAAAATTTTATTGGCACCACTCCTTGCAGTGATTATAGCAGTGATTGCTGGCTATATCAATTTAGGAAGCATTTACCGGACCTTGCGCATCACTGGTGTTCTGAGGGCAGATGAATGCACCATCGCGAACGAGGGGCTACAAGCCATCCAGATACCAGACACGCCTTATTGCGAGGATCTCCACCATCATCTAGCCAGTGGTTTACTTTTTACAGCCTGCGAGGGCTCATGGGAAGCTAGACACTCCTGGTTTCCACCTCTTACCATCTTTGAAGATGCAAGCAAGGCCGCACAAACTCCAGGAGCCATCACCGTCATAGATCCGCAGGTTCGTTACCATCTTCTAATGCGCGAATTTGCGGCCACACTAACGTCTGTTGTCAGAGCATGAAAGCAAAGCGTCTTCGATTTGAAGGATTCTCTGGACCATTCGTTACACACGGCATCGACATCATTGACGACCCTCAGGCAAAACTCGGCGAGGCCGTCTTTGTCTTCGCAGTCAACCATCGACCAAATGAAGCCCAAGATTCGCTGGCACCCAAAGCTGATTCGGTGATTGAGCTGTTCCACCACACGATCGGAGCAGACTTTGTCCGGTATATCCGCACTATTAAACATGACTTGATACATACACCAAACGACATTCTGGCATTGTCTCCCACGTCTTTCCTTGTCACCAACGACCACTTCTACCGTGACGGTCTTATGCGAGTGGTGGAAGATCTGTATTCTGGCGCCACGTGGTCCAACACCATACATGTGCAATTCGAAATCGCCATGACGGAACAAAATGAGACAGCTCAAGTCCAGGCGAATGTGGCTCTCACAGGGTTGCACAACAATAATGGCCTTGGTCGTGGCAGGACACCCGACGAGGTTGTCCTTGTCAGCGCTGCGAGCGGCGAGGTCTACTTTGGCGAGCTCAAAAACACTACCGGTCAAATTACTGTTCACATTATTGACACATTCAAAGCGGATTCAACATTGGATAACCCATCCCACTTCGTAGACCCGTATGCCAATGACACCTACGATGCCAGCGGCTTCGTTCTCGCGGGTCTCTCCAAGGCTGTAAACCTTGTTCAAAATAGCAAGCTTGTCGATGCCAGAGACGGAGTAATGGTATGGCACCTACAGGACCGTTCCTCACCCAAGTTGGAACGAGGGAAAAGGAGTTGGGAAGCACGGCTCCTGCTCCATGACAACGCGGATTATATCAGAACCGCGAGCGCTGCAGTCCTCGTTCCAACAGACCCGGCTCAAAGCAACGGTCGGCGAGAGGCCTGGCTCTTCGTTACTGGCTTCATGTCCAAAAACATGCTCGCCGTGAAAATCGGGCTGTAGCACCCGATAGGGAAGGTGAACAATGATAATCCATCATCGTGGTGGCGCGCCGCACGCCCATGTCATCTGATGGGGCCCGGATTGAGGAAAAGGGGGTGGTTCTCTTCCCATCTGAGCAACGCGCTGGAAGCCGACAGCAGAGTAACTTTCAATTAATAAATTTAAGCACTCCAATCACCGTGACATGGCGCCAAATTAGCCTTTTCTCAGCTAGTGGAAGCTCTACATTTCGGAGTCATGACATGTTCCTTCAATCGACCCTTACACTAACTAGTGGTCGAGATTGAGGGGGGCTTCTCGGCCAAATGCACCCTGCACGCGCCACTACGCTTGTAGGCTCGGCCCTTTTTGTCAGACGATGGCACGGGATCCTGTATAAGCTCACCAAGCGGACCAGGTGGTCTCAGCCCGCAGCTTCTTTCTCTGCCCTGTGCTGTGGTATTTAGTGAAATGCAAGGCTGTCTGTGTAGAAGCGGGCGATGATCGATTTTCCCACCTTTCGTCGTTTTTCTGACTCGCAAAGATGAAGCCTTGTTCTGCTCTGGTTTTTGCTCTGTCCGGCGCCGCATTCGCGGCACCAGAGGTTTATGCGACCGATAGGAGCGAGCCATTCAAGGACCTGACCAATCTCCAATACAGCAAGAACTTGCCCGTCGCCGAGGCTGCTGCCAGCTCTCAGCACCGGGAGGCTTCCAAGCCCGTAAAGGACAACCGCAATTTGCACTACAATGTCAACAACAAGTTGCCTATTGCGGCAAGCGAATGAACATTGATTGCCGCAGAGATCAAGTCGTCATTTTGTTGTTAGTATTACTAAAGCATGGAACTGCGCCAGCTCGTTACTAACCTGTGGCAGGTTTTAAGTTATATATATATATATACCAGATCATCAAGTACATATTATATATCGAAATGATAGCCTATAGGCTAATCGGAGTAATACACATACATACATACATACATATTCCCAACATAGCCTGAGGTACCTACTTGTTATTTGTGAACTTCTCTAGCTACTCGGCGCCGCATTCAGGCAGTGGGATAGAGGCCTCGGGCGACAGCGAGGTCGCCTACTCATCAGTATAGGTATCAAATTTCGTATGCCGATAGCGACCGAACAGTGCCAAGTACCCAAGGGCAGCTACTCGGTGGCAGATAATTTTGTCGCTAGTGTTCGGGTAACTAGCTGACAGTACTGACTCGGAATTACTCCGTACCATATAGCCAGAAAGCCTATGGCGGTTGCGGGGTGTCTAGCGTACCGAGCTTAGAGCCTCGGTAACCATCTCAGTCTCCGGAATTTATTAATACAGCTTCCAACCCGCTGCCGCAACATAAAAAATCATCAGTTTGACCCATTGTACTTTCGAAAACGAACAACGTCGCATCACCTCAACTACATCATGGCACCGGACCCCAAACTCGAGCTGAACCAGCATGTCCCCTGGAGTGAGCCCGCCTGGTATTCTTCACTTCGATCTCCATACTACAACGAGAGCCATCGCCGCCTACGGGACAAGATACGCAAATACGTAGATGAAAACATTTTGCCGTACGCTTTCGAATGGGAAGAAAAGGGCGAAGCACCAGTCGAGGCCTCCAAGGCTTTTCTCAAATCCGGAATCGGCCTGGATGAAATTCCTGTTCAGTATCGACCAGCCAATGTGCCCAGCTTGTCCGGATTGCCCCCGGACCAGCTTGATGCATTCCACGCGCTCGTCATTGCCGACGAGATGTCGAGAATTGAAGGCGGCGTTATTATTGCCCTAGCAGGAGCGAACTCCATTGGCCTACCGCCCATTGCTCACTTTGGAACAGAAGAGCAAAAATCCAAGTGGATACCGGGGATATTTACCCGAGAAACAAGCTTTTGTCTCGGCATCACAGAGCCAACAGGAGGCTCTGATGTTGCCCAGTTGAGAACCACGGCTGAAAAGAGTGCCGATGGCAAATTTTACGTTGTCAATGGTGTCAAGAAATGGATAACTGGCTCGCCCTGGGCCAGCCACATGACGACTGCAGTGAGAACCGGCGGCGAAGGCGCCAAGGGCATATCGCTCCTCGTCATCCCTATGGATCTGCCGGGCATCACTGTCGACAAGATCCAGAACAGTGGACAGAATGCGGGTGGTGCATCCTTTGTGGGCCTAGACAATGTCAAGGTCCCTATTGAGAATCTGATTGGCAACGAAAATCAGGGATTCCCCATCATTATGCGCAATTTCAATCGTGAGCGCTTTGGTATCGCCGTCTCATGCAACCGCAAGAGTCGCACGTGCCTAGCACTGGCATTTCAGTACGCTCTGCAGAGACACACATTTGGCAAACCTCTCATGCACTACCAAGTAATCAGGAGAAAACTTACCGAAGTTGCGCATCGAGTGGAGGCTCATTGGGCATGGATAGAGCAGCTAGCATACCATATTGGAACCTCGCCTGATGGGTGGCAGAGCGCTGACGTCGCGGGTCGACTTGCTCTCCTCAAAGTTCAAGGGGGCCAGATGCTAGAGCTCGCCGCCCGCGAAGCGCAGCAAGTCTTTGGTGGCGCTGGATATCAGAGGAGCGGACCAGGAGCCACCGTGGAGCAGATCAGTCGTGACTTGCGCATGCTGGTAAGTTGAAAAACAAGATGGTACTAAAAATCACTGGCTGACTTTTTTTGCGTAGGTTGTCGGCGGCGGCAGCGAGGAAATCATGGCTGATTTAGCTATGCGACAGGAACTCATGTTGGCAAAAACACATCTTAAACTATGAGAACGCCACATGTAAAAAAATGGCAGAGCCTCACTGGGGACTGAATGCGCATCGGAGTTGTTCCTGTTTTCAATCCAATGTCTAGTGTACTATATTATAGGGGGTATAGGCTGTACGGCTTCCCGCCGCCCTGTTATAGAATCTCGGAAGTTACGAAATGCTACATTTTTGTTTCCCTCCGTGCTATATTTCCTGCACTTCAACGCACTTGCCCGCGGCCATATTCGCCTACTTGGCTGATTTGATGTCTGAGCATTTGTGTGCATTGTCGAAGGGCTAGCAATACCCGACAGCTTCTGTGTCAACAAGGCTATAATTGTCGTGCGTATAGTTCGTGGCGAAAGTTGATAGAAATACAGAAATCAAAGCTATTTAGATAGACAACAACATAAAGAAGGTTTCAAGGAGTGTCAACTAACAGTTCGCCCTTAGTCTCTCGGCGACATCATATGCGCCACCTCCAACTCCGAACATGGCCTGTATATCCCCAACAAGGAGCTCCGGTTTTTCGTATGCAGCAAAATGGCCACCTTCTTCGTGACGTTTCTGGAATACAAGTGGGCCTAGTGCCTTGCAGAAAGACAGAGGAATTGGGGAAATATCCCGGGGAAAGGACGAAATGCCAAGCGGCACGGGTACATACCCCATGGACTTTCTTGCATCGGCACTCTTTGCGTGCCTGGCCTCGTAGTAAATCTGAGCACTTGCTGCCGGACCAGCTTTCGAAAATTGATAGATGGATACCCATGTCAAGACTTCGTCGTCTGTCCAGGGATAATTGTCTGTCCATTCTTTGAGCTTCTCATAAATCCATGCAAGCAAACCAACGGGAGAGTCGGCGAGGGAATAGCCAATCGTCAAGGGCTTAGAGCTCTGCTGAGCCATATAACCCGATCCTTCTTTTACATACCAGCCGAGCCGTGATAGGCCATCTGTCTCCTGCTTGCTGAACCAGCCTAAGAGCTTGTACAACCCGAACCAACCCGTTGCTGAGACTGAAGGTTGGATCATCTGCATGTTGATATGCGATGCCAGGCAGTGTTGCGGAAATTGCGCGCCAGCAGAGCGTGTAATGAAGAAACCCCAGTCGCCGCCTTGAGTGGCTGTGTTTCTATCATTAGATAAGACCAGTACACCGCCATGGATCGAATACTACTAACCGTACTTGTTGTAGCCTAGGTTCAACATGACTTTGTGTATTGCCTGCGCATATTGAGACACGCTGAATCCTTCGTCCATGACCTTGTCTGAAAAGCCATAATTAGGCAATGACGGAGCAACAACATGGAAGGATGGCCCGTCTTTGGGGTCTGTCAACAGCGGTAGTATCTTAACGACCTCAAGAAAGCTGCCGGGCCCTGTGCCTGAACGTTAGTCTGAACAAAACAAGAAAAATTTCTCTGGCAGTGAGACAAACAGCCATGGCAGAATAACAGAGGAATACTATCTTCTCGGCTACCGCGCTGATGAATAAAATGAATATCAAGATCTCCGAAGCTGTCGACACTGACGGTTGTGGTGAATTGTGGTAATTTGTTCAGCTCCGCCTCTTGCGCCCGCCAATCGAAGCCATTCTTCCAGTAATCAGTGAGTCGCTTTATTTCGGACAGAGATGTACCGTATTTATCACAATCCGAGAAGCTCACTTCCTCGGGGAAAGTCGCAAGATCCAGCTTCTTCTGCAATACCTCCAAGCTGTGTTCTGGGATCGCGATTTGAAAGGGTCGGACATCGTGGTGCACCATCTTAGGGGTTGGGAATATTATTATTATCTGGCAGTGGACTGAATTGATTGAGGTCAGGAGACAAGATAGGACAGAACCTGGGCATGGGTTGTAGCGGCAGCATCTTCTATTTATTTGTGGTGAGCCAGCAGCCCCTAAGGCGACAGTCGGACTTTATGGACGGCGGCGGGTGATTACGCCTAGTGGTCGGCATGTCTGTTTTGTTCCTGCTCCGTCTGACTTGCTCCGTCTGTCACTTACAACAGGAAGCAACATAAAGCCGTCCTTTTGATGGTCGCGTCTTGCAGCTCTTACAAATCACAACGGACTACAACTGAAGTAATCATAACTCTATACTAGACCTTTATTTGCACGGAGGAGTTAAATCTGGCACATTATAGTAGTCTACGTAACAAGTTATTTAGGCTTAGTTGTTAACTAAATGGTTGCCCTCGGGTCGTGCACGCTAAATTTGCTTGAGGTGGAGAGCACATAACCGATTACAAGATCCTTTTTATTTAGTATAGCAGCCGATCTCCAGAGAAGTTGAATCAGAATTCTTCTTTCGGCAGCATGGGATATGTTCTATATATTTCTATGGCCAGTGCTATACCTTCTCCCTCTTATACCCTGACACGCTTCAAGATGCTGTAGATAAAGTGGGAGAAAAGTCAGTGCCGAGAACGCGTAATCATTTTGCAGAAGCTAGTCCGTGTCAGTTGCTATGTTACCGCTTCTGCTACTCAAAATCTTCATCGTTTTTACTTTTGGTACAACTTGCTACATTGATTCCTTGTCAACGTCCAATATGAAGCCATAATAAAGGATGGTCCACTAGGACGTGTGAGATAATGATTGCTTCTCAGCGAGTCTTTTGTATGAAACAGCTGACACCAGCCTAGCTTTCTTGCCCCACATGAGCAGTACAGCGGGCAATAGCAGAATGGTGAAGCAGAAACAAAACATCACAATATTGACGTTGCGAATCCCCGATTTCTGGATCCAGGGTGTGAGGCCGAAGAGAATCCCGATGGAAGCGGCGTTGCGCACAAACACAACTCCGACCATGGCAGAGCCGATAATCTGTGGCGCAGGGTAAGCTATCAGAAGACTCATAGAGCAAGAGGTTGCTCAAGATATACATACTTCATGGTAACTGTCCATTGCATAAGAGAGGGCTGCATCATTGATCACGTTTAACCCGAATCCAAATAAGCCCAGTCCGACTGCAATCAACGGCCAAGGGCCACCCTAACGACCGCGTGAGTGATTAGCTTCACGGTTGTCTTTGTGCCCTTGATATACACTCACGTAACTGATCGTCAGCCCGCTCAACAAAATACCACCGGGGCATACAATTGCCATGGGCAGTGCTAACCACAGGCGCATCTCCGGCTCGAAGATGCCCCGATTACGCTTTGATAGCCAAAGTATCAGAAGGTCGTTTCCGTAGCCGCCAAAAACTAGAGAGGGAATCGCAGTCACAAAAAGGGCAAGATTAATAAGGCCGACAGAAGACGCAGAGAAGTTGTATGGCGGTTCAAACAAATAAATCGCCATGACGGACGAAGTGACTGCAAAAGAGATGGAGAGAGTTCCAAACGTAACCGCAGCGTATGCTATCGCGGCAAATTTGAACAACGGAACTAGAGGTCGATAAAAATCTCTCCAGATAGAGCCTCGAGTTTTGGTCACCAACGAAAGTCGCTGGACATAGGTTTTCCGGGGAGGTATGTTGCCGCCATCGTTCATGCATTCGAGGCCGCAATTTTTCGGATCCGCAGCATGTTCTAAGCCATGCTTGTTCATTTCTTCTGAAGGCGTGGTGGTTGTTTGATAGTAAGCTGGGGTAGAGTACTTCGACTCCTCGAAGAAGAAGACGACTAATACAAGATTAGTGGCAAACAGTATAACGCACCACCACCACATCCATCGCCAGCCCTGGCCATCGACAACATAGCCGGAAGCAACGGGCCCGAGGGTAGCGCCGGCAGTTTGCGAAAAAAGGAACCATCCATTCATTGCTGCATGCTGGTGCACAAAGTAAACGTCGGCTATCGTGACTTGGGCAATAATCTCGCTGATGGCACCACCCAGGCCTGTGACAAGATTGGCAGCGATGAAATCGCCTTCATTTCGTGTAAGCGCGCTTAGAATGCAAGAAGCCAGCTGTAAGGCTACACTGAACAGGTAGATCGGTCGTCGTCCATATTTGTATATCAGGGGTACAAAGAAGATGCAACCGCAGGCCAGGCCCACGTAGTTATACGCCACACTGGCATTTAGGAAATTATGGGTAAATCCCAGCTCTTGCTGGTATGCCCGCCAAGCCGCGCCGCCGATATCTAGCTGAACAAAAGTAAGAAATACGTAGAAATTGACGAGGGTGAAATGCACAGTCTTTCTCTGAAAAGACCAGTTCAAAGGTTCGTCTGGGTCAGCGGTAGGGACCGGATGCAGTCTCGGCGATGAGGTAGAATTGCCAGCTTCGCCATCGCAGATAGTTAGCATCGAAGTATCTGCGCAGTGAGCTAGACCAGGATCTCATCAAACAGATACACTCACATTCTCCGAGGATGATAGTTCCGGGAGCCCAAAATGTCTGTCCATCGCTACTGGTTGCGTCTGAGTGATGCATGATGATGATGCTAGAGCGCGACTCAGGCTCGCACAAGGATGATGTGGGATCGAGACGATGTATGAAACTCAGCGCCACAATGAGAGGGCTGAGGCCACGACTGACTTAAATCACTACTGAGTACAACAGAGAGCGTAAGAACCAATGGTACGTGCTTCTGAGCGGCAAAAATTTCTGCCGCCGTATTAAAGACAAACAACCTTGTTCCGAGACAGCGTGGGGGATATCCGACGAGGGGGCAAGCTGGTTGGATGTAAGCTCTGTGGCTTGGAGAGCAACAGATTTGATGACGACGTGGTGGGCAGCATGAACAGACATGCAAAGGTATCGCTTGAAACATTGGATCTTTGCACATGGGCTTTCTTCTAACTCTGTAAGCAAAATCGGATTAACCAATGTCTGTCTATTGTCCGCTACAGCCGGCAAAGAAGGATACTGAAAGAGTAGTGCTATTAGCACGAGAGCTGTTTGCTAAGGGCACGACCTGGGTACTTCTACACTGCAGGCCTTTACACTATAGAATAAGTACCCCTTTAATGTACTTTTTACTAGTTTTCTATATTTTTTCGCAAGGAGATGTAAAGACTTTTAGAAAGAAAGACTAAATATACTATAAGATTTTATAATAAACTACCTTATGCCTTTTTCCTAGAAATAAATACCTAGTGTTTTATGTTATTAGTAGCTAGTACTATTCTAACCCTTTTATATACTTAAGCCTCTTTAATTTTCTACCTTTTTAGCAGAGATCGTGACTAGAGGTACTTTATTTTTAGTGGTATCAATGGCTTGCCACGTTCGATACTGTTACGCCTAAGAAGGTGATAAACGGTAGTGGTTATGGTGATGATAAAGCTTGATTCTTGCTAGCTAGTACTGGCTTGATTCTGGCTACTTATAGCTGTGTACGGGCCACGTATAGCACCTACACCTGCTTAGTCAGAACCAGCTACCTATAGTCATTCTATAGTCTAACAGATACTGTCATTTTATGGCATAAAATGACTGCTAGCACGCAATGGAGGCCTCTTTTCTAATACGATATTTAAGAACTAACATAAGATAAAGGTGAAAGGATTTGTGAGTTTGTATGATATTCGCTTACTACTACTCTGCTATTGTTTCGTGGGGCCGCCTTTTAACTACAACTTTTATAAATCACTACTCTTATAAATTTAGCCCACGCCCGCTTGGCTGCGCACCATCCACCCCATAAGTAAGCCCCGTCGTGTCCTTCAATTCCCGATAGCTGTTGAGAAAGGTCTGCAAATCGCGCCACGGATCACAGGTCGGTTAAAAGTTACCGACTCATTCGCTCTACCGCGAAATACTTGCGAGGCCAAACCACACTGGCTCTGAAACCGCAACAATGATGAAAACAGATACACCGACGACCGAGTATCAGAATGCCACGCACCAGGTTCAGGGGTTCACCGGCCTGAGTACCCTCGCAAGGACGGGATAAAAAGAAAACCGCCGCTCGCTCATTATTGATGCTGTGTTATTGATCACAGCTATAATGAATATATCTTTTGAAGATCTGAGATAAATATTTACTCGACTTAAAGTCTACCGCATTTTTTATTTATTTATTTACTATATCAGAAGGGCTTGTCGTTCTGGAAATGGCATCTTAGAAGTAAGCTAGCTGCCTTGCCGTCTCTTTTGTTCGCTAGGTAAAGCAAGCGTCGCTGGGTCAAGCAAGTGCATCTTCCAAGCTGGTGACACCCTTATTGACAAGGCCGTGTGTCGACCGCACATCATCACGCCGTATCACCATAAGGCTACTCAGCAACGCTAAATCGAAGATTGCTCTTACTCGCACCAACTAAACCGACGACACCTGTAGCACCACTCGCAGCTAAAATGTATAACAGAAGACTGCAAAAAGAGGCTGCAAGGGTGGCGGATGAAGCATACTGGGCATATTTACCCATCAGAAGGACAGACCCAGGCATGTACTGACTTGCGGTCAATAAGCTGCATGAAAAAGCAGGACACATGATTTCCACCCTCGCATATATCTCGGCGTATCAAGACAAACCATTTCCTGCTTTCTTGTTCGACACTGCCAGAAGTTTCCTATTGCCATCACTAGTCATTCATGTAATAGTTACAAAAGTCTACCCTAGGCTGCACTGCCTTCGCTTGAACACCTCCACTATCATAAACCAGTGCCATTCAATAAAGAACGCTTAATAATGGCTCGGGATGAATCAACAATCGAAACAGCGTACCCTTAGCCTTTGCCTCGCATCTACTCCGAAGATAAGATTGTTCCCGTCACCGAAAGGATCATTACCAAATTCATAAAACACGAGATTTTATTTTACGGAATGTAGCAAAAGATAATGCTTCTTTTAATACAGTCATGCGTGCTTTGGTAGATGTCAAGCAAGAGAATAATAGCGACATTGGGGTTATCTGGATACTTCAGTATGGCGCCCCAAGCAAGGGAACACATGGCGCCTTCTCCAAGGGGCGCCGACTGCTCATTTCTTCAGAAGAATCTTGTAGTTCTAGCGAAGAAATGTATGCACTTCTTCAATGTATGCACTTCTTCGAGCTGCGCGACAACGAAAAAGACCTGGACATTGCGCCTAAGCTGCTTTTAGACAATAAGATGCTACTAGAGTACAAGCTGTCCGGCTGTGGCACCATCAGCAAGGAAGACATGGAAGCATTTGCAAGACACTATGGAGCTAGAAAATGTACTCGCTAATGCCGTGATCCTGAGTTTTTTTGAGTACTGGCGACTCGCGACTCATAGTACATTTTATTAGCGTATTTAGTGGAGTTATTACTAACATACCGTTCCACTCTATAACCACGTAAAACGCCACTAGATAATAACCCTATTACCACTATACCATTAATTAGCCGTTTCACCGCTCTTAATTATAAAGATAAGGTATACTTCTTTTTATATAGAAGAGGCTATAGTAAGTGTAGTTTTTAACGTTAAAATAACCCCCTAACTAAGAAGAATAGTACTATAATAGTAATAGTAAGAGACTTTATTCTTTATTATATTATTACTTAAGTAACGCTATAAGAATAATATTAATATAAGGAAGCTAATATTACTTAATTTAGTCTATTAAGAGATATATAATTTAATAAAAAACACCTTCTAGAACTACTTATAGTAGCTAAGCTAAATAATAAGTAAATATAAGGATATTTAATATATTTAGAATATATTTTTAGTAGTAGAAGTAATATTTAGAATAGTAGTTAATAATAAAACTAGTTAGTTATTTATTAGTAATACTAATATTAAGAAGATTAAGGATATATATAGGAAAGTAGGCAGGTGACTTATTATATTAGGTATACCTTATAGTGAAAGTGTCTTACTTAATACCTATTAAGAGATATTTAATAGTAAAGTGGCTAGTGGCCTCTTTATTTAATAGGCTAATTAAAACCGTGCCTAGCTTCCTATAGCGCTAGATATTATAGAAGAGATAGTAGAGCTAGTTAATAATAATATACCTAATATCTAGGGAGATAAAGAGGCTAGAGACGGCTTAATTAATCCTAATTTAGCCGCTAGAGGTGATAATAAAGCTAGAGAAAGAGACGAGGATAAGGGGATGTTAGAGGTGTAAAATCTGACTCTAAGCACCGCTGCCACGCCTGGCTTTAGCCCTGGGCCTGGGTCTGGCGCTGACGGCGGCGGCGGCGGCGGCGGCGGCGGCCGCCTCCCTGCTAATAATAACCTTAATTTAGGTATTATTAATACTGCTAAAGAAGATAATGATAATCCTTTTAGGTCTCTAACGCCAGTAGCTAGGCAATTAACGCCACGGAGTATCTCCAGGGGCAGAAGAGGCAGAGGCACCTCTAGAGGCTTGTTATTAACCCCTAGGCAGCGCGTGGCTACGCAGGCCGCTTAGGCAGGTACGCTAGAGCCTAGCGTTATTAAGAAAGAGTATTTTTATCGCTATAACGTTCCTAGCGCTATCACGATTAAATAAGCGGTCTAAGATTACTAAGAGCTATATAGGGAGATAGAGCTAGCCTAGATGATTTAAATAGTATATTATTTAGGTAAAGATCTAAATATAGTAGTAGTCTAGAACTAATTAAAGAATAAAGAGGTAAAATTAGGCTTTTTATTAATATATCTTAATTAATAATAGGCTAATAATATATAAGGCCTACTTTTAGTGTAGTTTTTTATAATAGTTCTATTTTCTTAGTCTTCTTCCTCTTTATTAATACTAAATCTTTCTAATCTTTCCTACTTATCCTAATCTTATAAATACTTATTATACCTATCCTAAAGCTCTTTAGCTATTTTATTATAGATCTAGGATATTAATAACCCCTTAAATCGAGTTTTAAGCTACTCTTTTACCCGCTAAAATATCTTAATTTCCCTTAAGAAGAGTATCTTTTCCTCTTCTTAATACCACTCCTTAAGCGATTTCCCACCTAATTTAATAAAGTTAAATAGCCTAGTTATTATAATAATAAGGTTAACCTATACCTTAATTTTATATTCTAGCGCTAAGCTTCTTATTAACTTCCACTTTTACTTATACTAACTAAAGACATTCTTAATAATTACCCTTAGCTAGGTATAGCGTAAGTTAAATAATTCCTCCTTATTCTAAGGCTTCCTCGCTATATTAAACTAATCCTAAAGATAATACCTAGTCCTATTATATAGTAAAAGAATTCCTTATTAGGTACTAAAGCTAGTATCTCCTAGATATATCCGCTTTAACTAGATATTAAAACCCTTAATTATAGCTCTTAGTAAGAGAATTAAGTCTACTATAGACCCTTTAGCGCTAGCTAAGATAAAGGTAAATAACCCTCTAGAGTCTACCGCGGCGAATATATTCTAGGTAATATTCTCTCACTAATTACGCTACTTCTAGCTTATTTAGTAAGAGATAAAAGTACTTATATAGGTGCTATTAATAACCCTAATTATACTAGTAAAAGGTTTAAATTTTAGGGCTAATTTAATATTATTTAATAGGTATTCTTTAGCTAGAAG
>JAEIJG010000088.1:0-56854 GCA_037289395.1 Beauveria scarabaeidicola | reverse complement strand
GCCAGTACAGCCAGTACAGTGGCCAGTATAGCAGCTAGGTAGTATAGTGGCCAGTACAGCCAGTACAGTGGCCAGTACAGCCAGTACAGTGGCCAGTACAGCCAGTACAGTGGCCAGTACAGCAGCCAGTACAGTGGCCAGTACAGCCAGTACAGTGGCCAGTACAGCAGCCAGTACAGCCAGTACAGCCAGTACAGCAGCCAGTACAGCCAGTATAGTGGCCAGTACAGTGGCCAGTACAGCAGCTAGTGGCTACCTGTATAGTGGCTACCTGTACGTGAGTCACCACTTTTAAAACGTGTACTGAGGACTCAGAAAAAGGCAGATATATAGCTCTTTCTGCCTATACGAGACACCCCTATTAAAAAAGGTACTTCGTTAACTAGGGCCAGATTGTGGCTGACTAGGGGGTTAACTAGGGTAATTAGAGTTATGTAATTTTATAAAGAATTATGAAGAATTATAAAAAAACCCACACAAGTCGCCAGTCGCCAGTACTTAAAAAAACTCAAGATCACGGCATAAAGTTGGCTTCCGCCGTTCCCTTTTTTTTTCTTTATCCCTCTGCTGCACTTGGCATTTGCATTTGATTTTGGTCAGTCTGCTGACAGCCTCGATCAACCAAACACAGCAAGCAGGCATGGACGACAATCGACACCCTTCAAAGACGAGGCTTTACATGAGAATTGCTTCATTATTTTCCAAGGATACGTGCCAGCCATATATATACCAACAACAACATACAAAGAGAGAAGGAGACATCAAAACATGCCTCTCTAGAGAGGACTGGTACATGGCGAAAAGAAAACACAACGCAAACTAGCTGGAACAATCTATCATCCAAATTTACTTGCACGACTCCAACCCCGGACTGGCCCACGGCATTCCTTAGCGCATGGCAGCCATCTTGGTAGGCAGAGTACCTATCTACTGTTAGATTTTGCTACGTCGAGCGTTTTCGAGAGTTTTGTACTCACCAGCAAATCCACCAAAGGCACCAGCACCCTGGGCGGCGGCAGGGAAGCCGCCGGCGTTGCAAGCAACGACACAGGTGCAGCTACCGTCAGGACCAACAGTTCCTTGGCCAGGAGTAGCGCCAGCGCTGCCCTCACCCTCACCACCAGCGGCAGGAGACGACGGCGTTGCAGTAGCGGCCGGCTCTTCGGCCGGCGCAGCGCTAGTGGGCTCTTCCTTGGCCGGCTCAGAGCTGGTGGACTCCTTGGGGTCCTCGGCGTTGGCGGGAGGGGGAGGTGCGGGAGTGCCGCCGGTAATGGGCGCGGCCTTACCAGTGCCGTTTTGCGCAATGGCCATGGACTGGAAAAGGGCATGCGTCTTCTCAGGGGTGTCGTTGATGGAGAAGACCATGGCGTCGCCGCAGTGGCCTAGTTGCGCGCAGAAGAACCCTTTGTTTGCGTTAGTACAGCTGGATTTGATTCGATAGGAGGCCTGCGTCGGAACTTACAGAGAGGGTCAGTGGTAGTAACCTGCATGGCGACCTGGGGAGGAGGTATGACGGTGTTGTTGGGGTTGGGCAGGAAGCCAGAGTCCATGCCGCCCTCCAGAGCCACGCAGGGCGTCTTGAAGGACGACTGGGTCACGGTGTGGTTCTGGGAGAAGAACTCAAAGACGACGCTGTCGCCGACGGGGATGTTGAGCTTCTCGGGGTCGAAGATGAGGCCGCGCGTGCCGCCAACCTGGACGGTGTGGCTGGCGCCAGCGGCAGGGGCGGTAGTTGTCTCGCTCTCGCTGGCGGTCGTCGTGGCGCTTTCGGCGGGCGGGTTGGCGCTCTCGGCGGGCGGGTTGACGCTCTCGGCGGGCGGGTTGACGCTCTCGGCGGGCGGGGTGGCGGTGGCCTCGCCGTGACCGGGGGGGGCGGTGACGGTGACGGTGACGGGATCGTTGATGTTGGTGGTTGGCGCATCGTTGCCGGGGTTGTACCAGATGAGGATGACGTCGGTGCGCGCGTTGCGGGTCAGGCCGTAGCCCTTCATACCGTTAATGATGGCAATGGTACGGCCGTTGAGCTGGCTTGCGGCTTCGGCCCGTGGATTGACGCTGACGGGGTAGGTGTTGCGCATTCTGTGGCTGGCGGCCATGGCGGCGAGAGGCGCGAAGGCCAGAGAGACGGTTGTCGACCACTTCATGATGGGCTGTGTGTTTTTGTTTGGAGTTTTTGTTGGTTGTGGTTTTCTGAATTAAGATGTGTTCCTCCCAGAGGACTTTTGAGTAGATGTGTTGGTCAAGTAAGTTGTTGAGTGCCTGCTCGTGTAAGTGGGAAGATCGAAAGGACGGGTATAGAAAAAGGAGCGCAAATTCTCGTAAGCAAACGAAAAGAAAATGTGAAGAAAAAAAAAAGGGACAAAGTGTGAGAGACTTTCGACGAAGAAAAGAGAATGAGATTGCCAGACGAAAAGAAGAAAAGGAGAGAACTCGTTGAGGGGGGACGGGAAACTGGATGCATTATAACTAGGTAGTCATGACATGATCTGTCGCAGAGCCCAAACGACTGGTGCCGCCACCCCTATCGCTTACAGCATCATCCCATGTCCAAATAAAATTATAAATATATCAGCAAAAAAAAAAAAAAAAGACGAAGAAAGGGACGATATGGGGTGGGATCAACCCTCGCCTCCGTTTCTACAGTGGTTGGCCTTGTTTTGGGCGTGGCTCCTGGTTGGTTTCTGCGCCGCCCACCTGTCGGGTTCCCGGCGATCCGATAATGTTACCCGACTCAACCCCCAGCGCACCATTCCATTGGTGTAATTGCCCCGGGGGGAAAAGGCATGTTCGCCGGCACGTCCAGCTATCCTTTTGAGGGCTGGGCATTCCTGCATCGGTCGGCGGGCAGCTCGGCGAGATGTAACCAGGAGTTGTCTCGAGTCGCGTCTGGCACTTGTCTCGAGGGGTCTTGAGGATTGCCTATTCGGGCAATGCGTCAAACGAGAGCCTCAGGTTATGCCGGGGCACCGTCGTCGCGGTCGAGGCTGGATGGTGTGCAAGAGATTGGCGTGGAATAATGATGACGGTACCTGATTTTAATTACACGTAGATTTTTTTGATCTGGATTACAAGCGCTTTGTCGTTGGCGAGAATTCAACATCTATCGTCTAATAAACGTGCTCAACAGCAACCCATCTCCACCACCCACCCACCACCCACACAATAAGCTTACATGGCAGCACGGCCTCGATCTGAATTCCCACAAGGCTGGCATCTATGCCACACTTTTTTTGGACTTCTCTCTTCTTCAGACCAGCCTTGAAATCTCTGTCAAGATGAGAGCAAACCCACCACGTCGGTGCCCAACACGGGTCAAGCCACCCCCCCAGCAGAGTAGCGACTCTAGTCAACCAAGGCAACCGCCTCAAACCGCCAGTGAAAGGGATTCTGAAACATCCAATGCCCCCTCCCGTGCTGGAAAGCGTCCAAGACTGCGCGCTGCCTCTCTGCCCCGATCACATCAAACAGGTAGTTACAGGCTTGGTCCTGCAGTAGTTCTCGGCAAAATTAAATGAGAAATGCTGAGGCTGTGCAGGTGGCCTTGTATTTGCATCAGGGCAAGGTCTTGATCACTAGCTGCGGTGGAAGAGGCGCAGGAACTTGCAAGAGTACTTTCAAACATTGTCAGTAATAGTGCACGATACTTGCAGCACTAGAACAGGAATGTATTGCGTTTTCCCGGAGCAGCCTGAATTATCTTGTATCCTTTTTTCAGCTATTGCAAATCCATATAGCAGCATGTCGTTCAAGCCGAAATCCGCCAAATCGATCTTCGTAGATTGTTTCGCCAAAGTTTGGTTAGGACACAGCTCGTCGCAGCCCAACTTGCCTGTGCATCTTTCCGTGTAGCGAGGCGTCTACTACCTATTTACAAACCCTCCGCCTCACTCATCAGAAACGCCAAACCCAGGCTCCATCCAGTAATAGTCGCCATGAAACGTGCCAATGCATCTCGGCACGGCGTAGCCAACGGGTATGCCTGTCCGTCGTGCGGTGCCGGTGCATCTTGTCCCCAATCCGCTTGCATAGGTTCTAACCTGCCATGAGCTTGGCTTGCACAGAATGCCACCCGGGTGTCGGCATCTCCTTGCGGCGTTCAGTCTATCCTGTTGCAGAAATATGGGCAAGCCAGCGGCGGTCCGCTGGTGTGTATTCCCTGCGACGGAGCATGTGGCAGAGTTGTGCGCCACAGGATGCCGAGCCATGTCAAAGAGCCACCGTTCCCCGGCATCCTTGACATCGCATTCGTCTCATTGATCCGGCAAAGAGCAGCCCACCCGCATTTGTCGGGTCATTGTGGCTGCTGCTGCGCCTGCGCCTGTTGCTGCTGCCCCTCATGGAGTCCTGTATAGTATCCGGCATAGTACCAGGACATTAATAGCTTTCTGAGATTGTCGTCTCGCACTGACAAGCATGAACACGTCAGCACGTGGAATCAATATTAATTGTGGGTAGAACACCACGGAAAGACTACTTACCGGTTCCCAGTAGAGCTTGTGGAGGCGAGATGACCGGAGCCGCACTGGCGGCCTCAGGATTGACGCCATCGGACATTTCCTCCTGCGAGTTACCATGAACTGGCTCTTGGTCTGCCTCCGTCGCAGCATCATCAGTGCCCGAAGCCGCTTCTGCCTCGTCTGCCTCGTCTGCCTTTCTGGTGCCTATTAGCCAACAGCTCACGAAAGCGGGCATCGACCTTCAGTTACCTTGACGACGACAAGGCTTTCAATTCTCTTATTGTACCGCCCTTGACGTGGATGCTATGATACTTCTGTGTTGAACAGATTTTTATCAGCAAGAGACTTCTTCAGTAATTTCTTGGTCGCGTACCTTGTATTCATCCAGGGCGCCATTCCAGGAGTCGACAAGCGCCGAGTCATCCCACATATCATCATCATTTAAATTTATATCTTGCCCAGCCATGTTTGCATGAATAGAGCCTTCTGGAGAAGAAACACTTCCCAAGTGCTGGCGGCGTTGCAAAGGATACTTTGGCCGTTGCAACACTCTACTACCTACCTACTTCTAGGTAGAAATGAAGCCAGTGGGGGGCTTCCCGCTGGAAGGGTCGCAGAGTCGCAGCACCAAATTTCTTAGCGGGCAGCTTTTACACCGCCTTAAGTTTGACTGGCAGAAACTTGTTTTTTTTTCTTGGGCCAAATTCCCACCTGTTGTAGGACATAGATTCTTGCTGCCAGAAGATATACATTGGCACCACACAAAATGGCCCCCGAATTGAGAAAGAGAAAGGGTATGCTACATGGCGATCAAGTATCTTGGACTTGGAAACTAATAATTCATAGCAGCCGCTGAGCCCGTTAAGGTAGCTCCCAAGGCAGAGAAGCCTGCGACTAAGGGCAAGCGCAAGGGTAAATATACTCAATCTCCCCTAGTTTATTGCCGTTTCTCTAACGATGCGATTACTTAGCTGCCGAAGAAGCTTCCCCTGCCTCTACGAAGAAGGCGAAGCCCGCCAAGGCGGCCCCCCCGCCCAAGCTTGCTCTGAAGAAGACCTCAAAGGCCAAGGGAGAGGCTCCCAAAACGAATAGCAAGAAGAAGACTGCCGAGCCCGTCGATGAACCCGCTGAGGAGACAGCCGAGGAGCCCGCCGAGGATAATAAGGACGACAAGGACGATGAAGAGAACGAGGATGCGCTCGTTCTCGCTACCGAGCTGGATTCTGGCGACGACGAGGCCGACGGTGTGACGCTTTTCGAGGAGGGCCAGGATGTCGGCAAGATTCCCAGCGTCTCCACGGCCGTCCGCAAGGCCGCCAGCAAGGCTCCCAGCGGCGAGACTGGCGTCATTTACATCGGTCGCATCCCCCACGGTTTCTACGAGCACGAAATGCGCCAATACTTTTCGCAGTTTGGCCCCATTGCCCGCTTACGACTGTCGCGCAACAAGAAGACGGGCGCCAGCAAGCACTTTGCCTTTGTCGAGTTTGAGGAGCAGAGCACCGCCGAGGTCGTCGCCAAGACTATGGACAATTACCTACTGTTTGGCCACATCCTCAAGTGCCAGGTCGTGCCCAAGGCGCGCGTCCACGAGAATCTATTCAGGGGCGCCAACCGCCGCTTCAAACAAGTTCCGTGGAACAAGATGGCTGGCAAGAAGCTCGAGAAGCCCCGCACCGAGTCCGCGTGGGAGCTCAAGGTCGAGCGCGAGAATCAAAAGCGCGCCGATAAGGCTGCCAAGTTGAAGGCTCTCGGATACGACTTTGAGGGACCCGAGCTCAAGGCTGTTCCGGCGCCTGGTGCTCCTGCTGCTGCAGAGAATGGTGATTCCACCGTGACCAAGGTTGTCGAAGCTGCTACCACTGAGCAGCCCAAGGGTGAAGAGCCGGAGGCTGACGAGCCCAAGCCCAAGCCCGCAAGAGCGACAAAAGCCAAGGGCGGCAAGGCCAAAAAGGCCAAAGCCTAAGCGATCAGTCAAGCATAGCACGTCTCATTTGTTTTTCAGTCTTGCAAGATTCGGCGAGTTTGGCGCACATGTGTTCACGGTCTGGTTTTCAAAAGTGTAAATGGGTATATGCGTGTTGAATGCGAATTTCCATCATGATTCTTGCAATTGGCACGGCATATAAGAAATGGATTGCTGAGTAGCACAGAATGCATATGCATGTACGCACATAAGCGAACCCGCAGCACTCATATTTCGCATCCAGAAAGACGCAAAGGAGCAAGATGCAGGATTATGAAAGGCAGACTAATCTACTTCGCGCGAGATTGTGAATAAGCCACGGTGATGTGATGAACTTGTTCAATAGGTATGTCGGCGAAGGGTAAATGTAAGTTGAAGAGAAGAAGAAGAAGAAGAGAAAATAAAATTTGCTTAAGTCGCTAATAAAAGCAGGATTTGGAGCAAGGCGCTGACTAATAATGACGAACTTGGGTGCCGCACGCGGCACAGTACAACAACAGGTAGGTCGGTTGCGAGGTCCTCTGAGAGACCAAGGAAAATATAGAACAGAATGAAAAACATATATTTAGTGAACTCATTATAAGACTAGAATGAGGCCAATAGATGGCTGATTGAGATGTTTTAGCATAAAAGACCAAAGAAGCAAGTAAACTCTTACTTCTTTAGTTACATGACGTCCTTTTGGTCGCCCACATGTTCTACATCGTGTTTACGACCTAAAGTCGGGCACCAGTGTGTGGTATGGTAACACCACTCAACGGTACGGCTCAAAAGAGTATAGTATAGGTATAAGGCTAGTCTCTTTTAGGTAAAGACTGTCTTAGCATTATAGGGCTATTCTAAATTCTTATCTTCTAATTAGCTTATCTTAGCCCCACCGTCTCTATTATACACCCTCTAAACCTTATAAGAATTATTAAATTTAGCTAATTAAGTATTAATAAGCCCTATAGGTGGGTAGGGCGCTATTACTAAAATAGGCTTAGCTTTTAGGATATCTAAAATTATTATAAATTTCTAGTTAGGGTTAAGCTTAACCTACTACTTTTTAATTAGTTAATATACCTATACCTCCTTTTAAAGGTGACCTACTTCTTACTATAAAAGGACTAGCTTTATATTTATAGCGTATTAGGCCTTCTTAAGCTTCTTAAAAAAAATAAGTAGTATAGGTCTATTAACCTATATTTAGTAGGCTTAATATAGGTACTTTAGCTTTATTAGGGTTAAGATATATAAGTCCTTACTTTCCTAGCTACTAAGCTAGCTAATTAGGTCACTTTCCTTATCTTTCTTATATATAATATATTTATTTAATAGGGGTCTCTTTATATTAATTAGTTATATCCTTATTCTATAGAACCCACCCTAGATATTTTTAGCTATAAATATAACTTAGTATGCCTTTATATATACTTTAAGGAAGATAAATTTCCTATTTAGGTTATTAATACTATAAGTTAAGCTAGAATAAGAAGTGTAATATATACGCTTAAGTGAGGCAAATAAGCTAACGTCTAATAGCTATAGTATATATAATATATATATAGGTAAATAAAGTAAGAATATCCCTTTTTAGAAGGTGTCCTATATAAATTAGGTCTAGCTATAGCTTCTATACCTATCTAAGATTAGTAGCCGTTTTTTTATAGGGTCGTCTATACAGGTGAGTGGGTTAAAAACCTCTCTTAGCTAATAATAAGTGATATTATTAGTAGTCTAGCTATAGGCTAATGTTATAAAACGCTAGCTATAGGTTAGATCTACCTTTTCTAGGAACCACTACCGCTAGACTTCTAATTTACTAGTAAACATAATAAGTGGGTTAATAACCCTTCTAGAAGCGGAAATATACTTAAAGATTATAATCTAATCCCCTAGTATTAGTATTACATAAAGGATATACTTCTAGCCCTTTTGCCCTATAACTAGCCTGTTTAGGCCTAGTCCCTTATATAAGCTAGTCTTATCTATATTATAAATAACTAAATTAGAAATAGTATTATAATTAGAGTGTTATAATTAGCTAATAAAAGTAAAGATAATTATATAAGTAGCTCTATTTTTATAATCTTAGTAAATTAGCTATATATAGGCTATTACTATTTCTAGATAATAATATAGGAACTAGTTAAGCTAATTCTTCCTAATTAGGCTTAAATTACCTATTTAGGATAAGAGGTATTAAGCGAGCTCTTTAATTTACTAATATATTAGAGCTAACCTAATTTAGTCTTAGTATATAATATAGCTAATAAGCTATTTCTCTAAATAGAATAGCATTAATTAGCGCTTCTAATTAGCTATATTATATAAGGACCTACCCTTTTTATAGTAGTAAAGTGTTATTAGGGGGACCCCTATCTATTTAGACGCTTTAACTAGTAAGAGGCCTATGCTCTACAGCGCTAGAGCTTTCTTAAGGTCTAATTAGCTCTATAAGGCTATAATAAGTGGATCTAATATATAGATGTTATATATAGCTAAGGAAGAAAAATTCCTAAATTTCCTAACGTGCGATAAGCCTCTTATATCCACTCTGGCTTCCTGGACCCACTTTTGACCAGAATCACGTGTTTTAAGCCGGGCGTGACCGTAGTGGAGCTAACCGTATTAGGCAGTGATCAGCCTTATGTAAGCGTACCGTTGAGTGGTGTTACCGTACCACACACCGGTGCCCGACTTTAGTCTACGACCACTCTTTCTACGTTTGTCTCTTTTGCTAAAGTTGTTGTATTGTATTCTCAGATGCATGATTAAGTTGATAATGAGTGTCAATTATGTGTTTTCATCGCATTTATTTATAGCTCGTTTTACCTCGCAGAGTGTGTGGGCACTCGCTGGTGGCGTCTAGGAGGAATACGAGAGCAAGTCAGCTGCCACTCGGCAGAGCCAAGAGTTGCTAGAATAATGCCCAGATACAAACAAGCTAATCCACAGCTGTAGTACATATCAATTGAATAATGTCTTCAATCATTCTCGGGACTTTGGTGCGCCAAGAGCTACTGACGTATACCTATCTATAATCTCGCGGGGCTATTTACAAGTTCAACACCCACTGTGGAACACCACAGCGCAAGGTCTCAGTCAGTACAGCCCGCTGACGTGGTGAACACCTGGTCTCTGCCCACCACTGCACCATCGCGCCGCTTTGTCGCGTCAACTCACGAGCCCACGACCACGACTTGTACCTCGAGAATACAGCTTGAGCCATCGCCACCATCGCGTACTATAGGGGACCCACGGCGCAATGTCCTCTGCAGCGGCCGCCGACGCCACGCAGGTGCCCAATCTAGGTGAGCTAGCTACCTACCTCAAGTCCATGAAGCCCTTGGCGCGCGGCAGTATGCACTGTCAGCGGGGATTGACAACTAACAATGGGAATTGTCCAATATCACAGCGGGGTCGAAGAAGAAGAATAATAAGAAGAAGAAGAATGCCAATAAGAACAAGGATGATGTTTTTACCGGCGACGATAAGCCGCAAGACGGCGACGACCACGAGCATGGCGACGAACAGGAGCAGTCCAATGACGAGGCTGTCAACAACCGCACAAACGGGCATACTATAGATTCTGCAAACAAAAGCGATGCCACTGACGATGGCAGAGGCCGAGAAGCCCTCCAAGCAGAGGTCGAGCAATTACGCAAGCAACTAGAAATCACACAACAGACTCACAAAACCGAGATCGAGCGACTACAAACCGAACTAGAAGAAAGCAACATTGCCAAGGAGACGGCAGAGGAGCAATATCAGACGCTACTTGAGCGTGTAGAAAAGATCAAGGAAACCCTGAGCGACAGATTACGGCGCGACAAGGCAGAGCTAGAGGAAGCCAAAGAGCGAATAGAGGAGCTCGAAACCCAAAATGAGCAGCTCGAAAAGTCGGCCAACTCTTCGGACAAGGACCATCACAGGCTCCGTGAAGAGCTGCAAGACGCCAATCGCGAGCTGACGACACTACGCAGCCGCAGCAATCTGTCGACGCAAAACTGGAACAAGGAGCGCGAGGACCTGGTGCGCACGGTGCAGCACCTCAAGGAGGAGATGGAGACGACGGCCAACGCCATGGGCGAGTGGGAGGTCATCGCCATGGAGGAGCGCTCCGTCAAGGAGAGCCTCGGCGATAAGATTGCCGAGCTCGAGGAGCAAATCGCCTCGCTCAGGCAGGGCTACGAGAGTGCTGCCAGCGAGCGCGACAGCCAGTCAACGCTGATTGACAACCTGCAGAATGCGCTGCGCGAGATTCAGGACGCGCGCAAGAAGGAGCTGCGCGACATGGTCGAGAGCACCGAGGCGCAGCTGCAGGCGCAAAAGAAGCTGGTGGCCGAGGCCGAGGCGCGCGCCGCCGAGGCTCAAGAGGCCAGGGAGACGCTGTCCAAGGAGGTGGGACGGACTGCGCCCTTTGAGAAGGAGGTCAAGGAGAAGAACCTACTCATCGGCAAGCTCAGGCACGAGGCCATTGTGCTCAACGATCACCTCACAAAGGCTCTGCGCTACCTCAAAAAGACCAAGCCGGAGGAAAACGTCGACAGGTACCTCCTCCCGACTCGTTGCTCCAGCACTTGATGCATGTACTGACCATATTCTAGACAAGTCGTCACCAACCACCTCCTGCACTTCCTCACACTCGACCGCGGCGACGTCAAGCGCTTCCAGGTCCTGCAGATCATGGCAGGCTACCTGGACTGGAACGACGAGCAGCGGGAGCAGGCCGGCCTCTCCCGCCCAGGCGGCTCGGGCGGCTCACTGCGCCTGCCCACGTCGCCGTTCCACCGCACCCCGAGCTCGCCGTCCCTGCACACCGACCTGCTCTCAGAGCCCACCTCGGCCAAGGACAAGGAGTCGTTGGCCGAGCTCTGGGCCGGCTTCCTGGAGCGCAGCGCCAAGGAAGGTCTGCCCGACGGCGGCTACGCACCCTCCTCGTCGTCACGCAAGACGAGTGTCAGCAGCGCGGCGACGGGGACGACGGAAAAGAGACCGTGAGGGAACAGCAATGGAGCGATCACTCTTCTTTGTCGGCCTTTTTATGTGTGCTTTTTCTTCTTGGTTGGACGGCATCTTATTTCCGTCTAGTCTTTTACACTTTTGTCTTGATAGCATGCTGCTAAGCGGCGCACAACTAGACGCACAATATGACGGAATGAAAATTTTGTTTGACCAATCATAGCAATACATAATGTCGAGGATAATGTCTGCACAAATCAGAGGTGTATAGAAGTGTGTCTAATATAGTGCTATATGATGTCTATTCTTCCTTCAACTCCTGCAGCACCATGGTGGTGTATGTGTCTGCATCCTGGGTAATGTTTTGGATATTCAGCCTATTCTCCAGCGCATCGGACACGCCATCGATGACGTCGCGCTCCTCCATGGCCTCGGACATGAGGCGCACCTCGTGGGTCCAGTAGACATCACTGCGCTCGCGCAGCTCGGTGTCGCGCTGGGTCGTGTTCTTGATGATGCCGAGGGCACTCAGCTTGCTCTTGGCAACGTGCAGCGCTCGGTTGACATTCTCGATGCGCTCGGCGGGGCTCGGCAGCTGGATAAAGGCGCGGTTCGTGGCGGAGAGGTAGATGGCGTAGCCGAGCACGGCGTCAAAGGCGGCCAGCGCCCAGAGCCGCGTGGCGCGGGCGGTCCAGTAAAATGGATCGAGGTCGTCGAGGCGCAGCGCACGCGCATTGGCCTGGTGGTTGTAGTTTGCGACGTACCAGACGTCGGCCGCGGCCATGGCGCCGGCCGCGACGGTCGCCCAGCCGCGCCACTGGCGGCCGTAGCGGCCCGTCCACGAGGGGCTCGTGACGACGGCGACGGCGAAGAAGTTGGCGAGGTGCGCCCACAGAAGCGCGGGCACGGTGTAGTAGAGGTAGCTCTTGGGCTCGTCGGATTTGCAGAAGAGACAGTCGGCCAGGGCGGCGGGGCCAAACTGCAGGTAGAGAAGGCGGCTCTCGAGGTTGACAAACTTGCCGCGGAGGGTCTCGTCGGCGGCCGTGAGGGCGTCGCCGGGCCGCAACACGGAGAGGCGTCGGAAGATGACGTCGGTCGGGGCCTGCAGGCGGGTCTCGGTGCGCTGGAAGATGTTCTCGGGGGCAAAGGGCGGGAGCGTCTTGAGGACAAAGGTCGCGACGAAGAGGGCGAGCAGCGCCAGGGCGTAGCGGATGGCGCGCGGCACGGGGCGCACCGTCACGCCGGCAGACTTGGAGGCGGTCTTGCTCGATCGGTAGTACGATATGGCGCGGGGGACGGCGACGGGACCAAAGAAGAAGAGGAAAGACTTGATTCTGGTGAGGAGTGTTAGCTGGCGATGCACGGCCGTGTGTGGAACGATGGTGGGAAGGCGGCCGACGTACATTCCCCAGGGAATGGCCATGATGGGCAAACTGGCGCGTCGGCTGCGCACAGTTTCTGTTTCGGGGTTATTGCGCGACCTCGAATATGAGTGGTGTTTCTGTCGTTTCTGCAGGATTGGCTTGGAGAAGAGAAATGTACAGCGGCAAGGCTGAAGAGTTGAAGTCGGCCAAGTTGACCAGGTGGCGTTAAAGTTAGCGCCAGGCACAATGCCAGCCATCCACCCCCACCATGTATAACAAAAGACATAAAGAAGTGTGACGTTTCATCCCATTTTCTACAAGTTTATATGCAAATTGATGCATTGATGTTGTTCTTTTTTTTTTAGAGAAAAAAGAAAAAACAAAGAATGATGGATTAGAAAATCACATGCATCAAAACCCATCGCATCCATTCAATTGTACCCTAGATGTTGGTGAAGCAAAACCCCTTGGTGGCCACGTGGCTAAATACGAAGTACTGAGTATGTGAAACTCAGGCAAAAGCAAGTACGGCGTGAAGGGGGCAAGGAAAGTAAAAGGACCTAGCACCACTACCCAAAACGATAACAAAGGTTTCATATGTTTGGCTGAGAGGCATCATGAAAACTGCTCCCTTTGCCTCAACTACGCTGGCTAATAAGCGGTCCGTATCAAGGCTGAATTCCAGCGCAAGTCAGAGGCGACTCACATTCGGCTAGCGGCAGCTTTAATTAATAACTAGCAAACTGTCATGATCTCTACGTTCTATCAAGAACTGGGGATTTCTACGCGCACGGCCCGTCTGAGCGACAAAAAGGGGGAATGAGACTAAAAAGCTAAAAAGGATATCGAACGTGTCGGGTTCCGCCTCACCAATTATCATGTATTTTAAGCTTTCTCTTGCTGAAATCTGATATCATCATTATGTTGGCGACCAGACGAAATTTGGATCGGCCCACTGATGTGCCTTGCATCACGGCCAATAACGCAGAGCCAACCGTCTCCCGAGACAGGCAAACACTAGTCTCCTCGAACAAGCAACGACAACATCATGTGTTTCCGCCATGGGCACAGCACGGACGTCACGCCCATCATGCCCTCCTCTTCCCGGTCGTGTCTTCCCACGTAGGCAACTCACTCTTGTACATCAACAACTCACATCCCCCAGGCAAGAATTCCCTCTTCAACCATTCATCATGGCGTCCGACTCCAAGCACTTTCTATCCGGCCGCAAGGTCATTGTGTGCGGCGCTGGCCTCGGCGGTCTGACGTTTGTGCTCTCGCTCTTGAAGTTTTGGAACGCCGCCGTCCCGGCACCCGAGGTTGTCATCGTCGACGCCGACGGCCGCGAGGAGAGCATCAACCGCGGGCTCTACGACCTACAGCTTAATGCGGACACGGAGGAATCCGCGCTCGTCGGCCTCGGCGATCTCGGCCTCTACGACGCCGTGGTGGCCCAGGCCGTGACGCGCAACAACCCAGATTCCACCATGCACGTGTGGGACAAGTCGTGGAAGTCGCTCATGACCATCAAGCCCAAGGTCATGGAGGGCTTCTCTACGGGAGGCGTCCGCATCCGCCGCACGGCCCTCCTCGCCCTCTTAATCGAGGCCGTCGAGGCGCGCACCAGCATCACATGGAGGACCTCTGTCCAGGACGCCAAGAGACTCCCCGACGGCACAGTCCGCGTATCGCTACTGGACAAGACCTCGGGCGCCGCGTCGCAAGAGGAGTGCGCGCTGCTCGTGGCCGCCGACGGCGACGACAGCACCCTCCGCAACATCTTCCGTCCCAAGGACGTCACCAAACTCACCGGTCACGTCGGCCTCGGCGGCCAGGTTGATTTTGGGGACAAGGCCAGCGTTCCCGCGCCGCTGACGAGCGACTTTGGCATCGTCGTCGGCGGCGACGGCGTCGCCTCGGCCGTGGTGCAGCTTAACAACGACGGCAAGCTGCTGTGGTCCGTCTTCAAGGAGGAGAAGACGCCGCGCGCCGCCTACGACAACACCGACGCCGCAGCCTTCAAGGCATTCCTAGACGAGGCGCGCACGTCGTCCAAGAGCATCGCGGAGCCGCTGCCGTCGCTCATCGCCAAGACTAGGCAGGAGACGAGCTTCGCGCGGCCAGTGCGCGAGCGCGACGCCTTTAGCCACGACGCGCCCGAGCTGCGCGGCGTCATCTTTATCGGCGACGCCAACCGCCTCGTGAGCGTCTACATGAACAATGGCGGCGGGCTGGCCATCCGGGACGGCATCAGCCTCGCGCAGGAGCTCGTCGGGCACAAGTCCCTCGAGGCGGCCACGGCGGCGTACGACAAGGCGGCCCTGGCGCGTAGCACCGCGTCCATCAAGTCGGGGCGGAAGACGATGGATACTGCGCATCTGAGTGGCTGGAAATGGAGCGTGGCGAAGACGGCCTTGTCGGCTGGTAGTTTCCTGGCAGGGAAGAACTAATGGCTTTCTACGACGGGAGTCCCTCTTGCGCTGCATGGGCCTATTCATGACGTGTGCTAAGTAGACTATATAATGCAAATAATTCTCATCGACTTGTCACTATGCCGCGTTTAGACATTTCTAGTACCTAAAATTCAGAACTTACAAGTCATAATCTCCCCGTGACGGCCTATACCCCGGCTAAACTCAGCAGCTCCTGCAATACTCTCCTTGGCGATGATTCGTACACCATTCTCAAACTCATTGCTAAGTGCATCCTCAAAGGACTTTGCATTATAAGCGGAATAGTAACAGCTTGCACGGTCAGCGTTCATGCAACTTTGGGGGAACGCCAGAAGCTGCTTTGCAATCTTTGTCGCCTCGGCCAAGGCCTGTCCCCTCGGGACGACACGGTTAGCCAGTCCCATCTGTAGTGCCTCGTGAGCTGCGACAGCGCGACCTGTGAGGATCATATCCAGAGCCCTTCCCAACCCGATCATTGCTGGGAGGCGGACTGTTCCGCCATCGATCAAGGGTACACCAAACCTGCGGCAAAAAACACCAAAAATAGCATCTTCTTCCGCGACTCGAATATCACCGATTAGAGATAGCTCCAAGCCACCAGCGACAGCGTATCCCGAGACGGCACTGATAATGGGCTTTTCAATCTGCATCCTGGACGGACCAATAGGACCAATATTACGGCCATCAACATGATGCTGGGTATCAATGATGGGGCCTTTGTACTCTGCATTCGCATCGCCATACTTGGCGACCTCGTGAAGATCGAAACCAGAGCAAAAGGTGCCATGGGCACCGTAGAGGATGCAGACTTTCTGACTCGTGTCATGTTCAAAGTCAAGCAAAGCTTTCGTCAATCCTTTGGCAGTGGGTCCATCGATGGCGTTGCGTCGGTGTGGTCGATTGATAGTAATTGTAGTGATGCCATCCGCGGTCTTGTCCACTAGGGAGGTTTGTGGCTCATTGCTGGTCATGATGCAGGGCGTTTCGTTTTCAAGAGAAATGACGATGACAATCCATCCAAGGAGGCAACATGACAATTATTTATAGAATAGAAAGGATAAACTGCTGTGTTGGTATGCCGAGCAATATTGGGACTCACGTCGCTTGTAAGTCGCAACTGTCGAATTAGAGCGCGATCGGGTCCGTCAGGGAATCATTATGGGCACGGTCCAGCCAGCCACGGTCAGCCCATAGCCACGGCCAGCGTAGCCGTGCCCACCATTTATTTACTGATTGTTTCCATAACCGGCCTGGCCACTTGAACCAGCACAAGATCAACATGCCGTGTCCACCGCAGAACCCGTCTTGAGGCCGTACGCGCTTATTAATGAGCGGGCAACTCCAGTACATAGCTGTTTCGTTAATGAAAATACTTCATCTCCCGACTTGTTCTCTCGCGCTCCTTCTACGTCATTCAAAGTATTTGAAAGCACCTATGTGCTAGTGTATCAGGGGAACCGTTCCCACCTTGATCGGTCTCGGCCGCATGTCACAAGTTAACGTGAATATAGTAAAAAGTCAAGCTATATAGTTCCTTTTTAGGCAGTGTTTAATACGGCTGGCAAATTTTAATATCTAAATGCAGAGCCAGCCTCTCTAGAGCAATTCATGCAAGTCTTACATGTAGGGCCAAGCATTAGTGTCGCCTCAGTGAGTACCATCACGCCTCTTTCAGCGTTTCCCTGACCTCTTCGTGTGTCCGCTAATCTGCATATAAATGCAAAAGACTCTTACTCCAACGGTTATGCTGATCCAACAAGTCAAATCTCTAGATCCTAGCAGTGAATCTGCCGGGCCATGTTTGATCAGATTTACGAATTGCAGACTCTTGCATAGAAATACCCTTGAGCGCGCAGATCTTTGGTTCAACACGGAATGGGGAAGAATTATCGCTGAACCGGCAGGTTTCTATCGTCGAAAATCTCCACAAGTCAAAGTAATTGACCTGAATGATTCCATCGTTTCCCCGGGATGGATCGATTGTCAGCTCAATGAACATCGTCTTCTCCATAGGCCACACTGACGCTACATATGAACAATCCGCTACAGCGATCAGGCATGGCGCTTCCATGGCCACACACCTCTTCAATGCAATGAGGCCTCTGCATCACCGAAACCCAGGCGTCCTGGGCCTGTTAGGACACAGTCATGATTCAGCCCAGCCATTTTTTGGCGTCGTCGCTGATGGCATCCATCTACACCCCGCGGCATCAAATTTGGTATTCAAAGCGAATACGCAGCGAATGATCCTAGTCACAGATGGAATGCATCTGCTAGGCTCGCCAGATGGTATGTATGAGTGGATGAATGGCGATTCATCATCTACTATTAAGAAAGTGGGTTACAAACTCACTCTTGAAGGCTCAGACACAATTGTCGGAAGGTGAGCCGTCTAATTCAGCCCGCAAACAATGACAGGTTGAAACTCACGGGTGATTTGTCGCGTGCTAACTTGTGGTTTCGACAAGCTGCGTCACTCTTCTTGAAAGTGTCAACAACTTGATTAAATGGTCTGGTGCCAGCATCCCCACTGTCTTATCGACAGTCACAGCTGCTCCTGCTTATATGCTGGGACTGCACGGGATCAATGGCACGCTCGACATCGGAGCCGATGCCGATTTTCTCATCCTTTCAGAGACAGAGACTACTGAAGGCGGGGCAATTTTTATAGATGAAGTGTGGAAGTTTGGTAAACAAATGTACCAAAACAGTCAATCTTCTCAGTGTATTTATACTGCTAATTCGTCTAACCTACCTTAATTTCATTTAGGGGCTTTAGGCTATATAAGCTATATAGCGTAGCTACTGAGTAGAATAGCTTTATAATATTTATCTTTAACATACTAGAATTTTATGTTAATTAGCCCCTATAACCCCCCCAAAGTAATATATTTTCTATTAATTACTTTAGCTGGCACTTTCAGCTAATGAAGCGCATGTCGCTTGATTAGTCATTCAGCGTAGCAGGTGTCAGTCAGCCTTTGCTGATATAAAGTTGTAGGCGAATACGTCACTCCCAGTCAAATAGTGCGCTCCTTCAGGCTCCGGCATCTCGCAGCATACGGAACACCAGTAGCAAGACTCAAACATTACGGTCTCGCCGCTATTACAAAACAGCGCTGTATCATTTGTCTTTGCGCAAGTGATTCATTATCAGGAGATGCTACGTCAATCAGGACCTGACAGACAAATGGTAGACCCCGAGAATCAACAACAGGCCAAGCGAATACGCTTGGCTTGTCTTAACTGCAGGTGCTTCGCTCTATTGCTCTGTATTTCAGCATGTTTACTGCTCGAGGCTAATATATGTAGACGAAAAAAGGCACGATGTCCTGGTGAGCGGCCAGTCTGTAGCTTTTGCTCCAGATTAAGTCAAGATTGTCGCTATGATGACGAGGCTCTATTCAACAATGAAACAATTTTCGACGTTTCTTCGTCTACGGCTAATATCCCTGTAAGACCAGCTGATGTTCTACATATACTGTGACTGTCAAGTTCGGCGCCTGCTAATCTGGGCAGGATTCTCTCATGGTTGACAACCTGGTTAGCCCCGAGCCGCAGCCAAGCGCGCTCCATGACCAAGAGTACGTGTAGTGTGCCAACGGATTTTTTCTCTCTCTCTTTTTCTTTGCCAAGCAGCTAATTTAGCGCAGATCTTTTTCCTCCATTCTTTTAAACCCTGAAATATCTTCTCTTTCGCGGGATACTCCAGGTATCCTCGATTTCCAATTCCCGTTCACACCATCCTTTGTACCAGCATCAGTTACATTTGACCGCATCCCCGAGGCAGAGATTGTGCAGTCGTTGATTGACACATATTTCCAATCCTGTCACTGTCAGCCATATTGCTATTTCCAAGAGTCTAGTTTCAGGCGTAGGCTCTCCGGCAATACCATACCCGAGTGGCTATTGTTCAGCGTTCTTGCCACCGCTGTCATATTTTCTAACCATTCCTTTTTTCAAGACAGGCAGGCCGAGGCTGTCAATTGTTATGCATCATTTTCATGGAAAAAGATCAATGCTCGGATCTTCGAAGGAGATGAATTTGTGACTGTACAAGTCGTACAAGCTATTAGCATGCTAGCAGTCATTGACTTCGCCGGTAAGTCATCACCGTGTCGTCTGACCACGTTCAAGCACTGTTTCTTGTTTCTGACCGTGCTTTCATATAATTAGCCGGCAGCTATACACAAGCTTGGGTCAAGATTGGCCTTTCAATTCGGTTGGCACAGGCCCTGGACTTATTTTCGGAACCTAGTCCGTCCCTTCTTTGGTGGGCCAAGGAGGAGCGTCGCCGCACGTTTTGGTCTGTGTACCTCCTTGACCGAATAGTGTCGAGCAGCCCAGGCCGTTCGCCGTCAATTCTTGATGCTGATTGCATGCTGAGTCTCCCCGTGGACCAGGCCACACTCGCACCTGGCTTGGCCGGGGCGGAGCCAATTACCGTGATGCGGTTACTACATCACCCACGAGAATTCGGCAAAGTCGGTTACTCGGGGTTCCTTTGCCTATTGGCTTCCACGCTCGGTCGAGTTCAAAGATACTGCCTGCGCCGGTCCATATCAGAAGAGTCGCTACTGCCCTGGGATTCACAAAGTGAATTTGCTTCCATATACAGCGTCCTTCTTACCTGCGAATCCTACTCACCGATGGCCATTGCAGATTTTGAAGCCGCGCTAGAGGCGGAGAGCTTGAAAATGGCGGGAGAGCTTAACCATAACTCTATGCTTGGTGTCTTTTGTTTTTCTCATGCTCTTTATTTCCTCACCAACTGCTTGCTCCAGCATCCTTTCTTGATGCGCCATCGGCTAAAGTGCGCCAAGTCTCCTATTCCACCAAGCTTCCTTCGAACTATTCTGCCAGCCTGTCGTGAGAGCGCATCAAGACTGACTGGATTACTGCAGAGCCTGCAAAAACGCCGCTTATGCTTGGCGAGTTCGTTGGGCTACTGCGCTCTCATAGCAGGCGCTGTGCATCGAATATTCGAGCATGATGAAGATTCATCAATCAGAGAATCTTCACAGCGTCTCTATAAATCGACTTTGGATTTTCTTTTAAATGCCCCAGTTCGTTGGCAGCACTTTCCGCGTCTGGTGAGATTCTATGGCATGATCTCCTCATCTCGCCAAGTTTTAACCATCAGCATTATATCATTATTTTAGGCACAAGCGCTTCAGAACTTCAATCCCGATGCTGCGGCTACGTCATCAATGATACGGCCTGCTATGCTTACCAATATGCCAGATCATCCCGATACAGATGCAATGTGGAAGTTACTCGACTATGGCAGATCATCGCAGAATATAACCGAGCTTACGTCTATGAGTGGTTAGGGCCTATCATTCACCATTCAAGCAAACTGGGGTTGACTACTATGAAGCTGAGTCAGTGGAGTCAACAGTGAATGATTTGGTGAATATACTGTAAACTATTGATATACCGGAAGGGGACAGTGGCTCAAATGTGGGTAAAAATGCTAGAACGTGGCTGTCAAAGGGAATAACCAACGAAGCTACACGTTGTAGATAACAATAGATTTCTTCTACGGCCAGATCGGTGATTTATAAAAACGCAGCTTCACAAAAAGGATCGAGTCTTCCATGACTCGACTGAACACGCCCAGGCCGTCGAGAGCATGACCCAAATAGGGGGGGGGGATGTCGGAGGGGTCATCAAAAGCTCATATCCAGCCAGCTGTGCGCAAAATTTCGAGCGCCACCTCCTTAACCTCTCTTTGGTCCGTCGGCACACGCCTCGCCCACCCCCCGACCTGGCTCTCCAGCACGCCGGCCATGCGCCGGCTGCTCGCGAGCAGCTGTGACAGCTCCGAGCCGACCTCGCGCTGCTTGAGCCTCCTTTCCGCTAGGGCGTCCGGGACCTGCAGGATAAAGGCCCTGGCGGTGACGGACGCCGGTGGCATCATGCGGCCGTCCTTGCCGCCGAGCCGCGGCGGCGGCGAAGCCCCCGTCTCCTTGCTGCTGCTACTGCTGCCGCCGCCGGGATGCGACGACGTCTGCTGCTGCTGCTTGGGCGGCGACGGCGGCGTCTGGAAATGCAGCGTGGGGATCGAGGCGGTGACGCGGCGCAGTGTCCGGGTGATGCGCTCCGTCTCGAGCACGGCGGCGGCGCCCGAGACGATGAGGCGGTCGACGCCGCGCAGGTGGTAGTAGTTGGACCACAGCGCGGCCAGGTTGGCGAGGAGCATGTCGGCGCCGTCGTCGGCGGGGAACATGGCGTCGAGGTTGTCGCCGTCAATGTGCGCGTGGCGGATCTCGAGGCGTTTGAGCTGCTCCGACATTTCGTTGGCGGTGGACGACTTGCCCGAGCCTGCGCGGCCCGAGACAATGATGAGGCGGACTTCCATTTGGGGGGGGGGTTATATCTGATGACTACCGCGTACGGAAATTCTTCTTTTTTTCTCGGCCTTTTTTGGTTCTCAAGTCCAGGGCATGTAGCTTGCAAGATTGGCGTGATGGATATCCTCTTTTATATATGGATGCATCTTTGTTCGGGGGTACTGTAGCAGGGCTCGCGATGATTTGCTGGAGTGAGGCGTGCGTGCTTATTATATGGCCTCGTGACTCATATTCGTCTTGGTGCACAAGTTCCTTTTTCTGCGAAATTCGTTTGATGAACATGCTGGGCGAGGCGAAAGTCTGGAAATTCACGGCGTGAATCCGTTCAGCCCCCCGTCCCGAAGATCTGAGCCGTGTTTAGCGTTGCGCGTTGCGGCATCGAGGGGTCGGATGCGAGCTAACCACCGAATAAACCCCTCCACGTCGGTGACGCTACGGCGCGTTTGCGAGATGTGAGCCCCGATTCGGGTTATGCGTTAATGCATATTGCCCCAAGTTTTATGACGTCGGTGTCAGCTGCTGCTGCAGTATCTTTTGTTTCTATTCCCGGGCATTGTCTTATCAATCGAAGTTGCAATATCTTAAACATTATAATTGAATCTATCTACCGAGCCCTGCATAACGACGGGTTGCCGCTGGCCGGACATGCACTTATGCGAGTTTGCGCCGCGATAGCTGACAAGATCCACACCAGCGATACATGAAGCTTTTTCTTCTCCCAGTGCTTTTCAATCCTTTAGCTTTCAAAACAATCAGCCCGCTTCAACTCTGCATTTTTTTTCTTGTGCCAAATCCATACTGGTCTGCCGGACTCTACAACCCAGCTTAGATGCTTTCAATACGAATACGTTTCTATCCCGTCTCCGCCGCCTCTCTACCCCGTGACGCGCACAATTTTCCAACATGGCACCTTCGAAGCTTTGGCGATCTTTTTCCGTGGTCGTTAGAGTCAATATGCTTGCCTAGATTGACCCCCAATACCCTGCCAAGGGTTATTCTCTATCGTGTTACAAAGTCCCATCTTTCCAATGATGATCTTTGCGTCAAATTAAGGGAGATACATGTCACAGCAGCATCGTAGTCTTGTTAAATCTTTAATATTTCCCCCCCTCGTAGTCATTTTCATACATTATATGCCAAATAATAATCTGCGTCGAGGTATCTCTACTCTGTCTCACGCCTTTTTCTTCGTCTCCTCGCTGCCAGTCGCCTCGCCCGCCTTCTCGTTTGCTGCCTTGAACGGCGCTTCCTTTGTCTTGCTGGGCGCCGCCGCTGCCGCTTTCGAAGATAGGAAGAGCTGAATCAGGCCGCGGAGCATGTCACTCACAAGTACAATGACCGTCGTGCAGGCCAGCTGCCATGAGGCGATGCTGACGCTGCCCATAGGTCCGCGCGGGAAGGAAATGATCCATTCTGCGTAGTAGGGGAACCAGCCGTGCGGCAGCCAGAGCATGGGTTCTTTGGCGTACCAAAAGGGCAGGGCGTATTGCGGTGCTCGGGTGACGAGGAATCGGACGGCGCTGAGGTATTTGTCGAAGCCGGCGCGCGAGGCTTCTAAGCCCTTCTCTGCAGAGTGGTTTTCAGTATGTTGTATTCGTGGCCCATCGCTGGCTGGGTCAGAGGCACGATGGCCCGTATTCATCTCCCGACGTACTTTGTTTTTCGAGCTGATCTAGAAGCTTGTCATGCTGGCGACGAATCTTGGCCCATTTTGCAAAATCGTCCTGACTGCTGGTGGCGTTGAGTTCGCGGCGGACTTTCAGGTATTCGGCCTGCGTCTTGCGCTGCTCGGCAGCAGTCTTGGACGTCGGAACGGGGAGGTAGTTGATGGCTGTCCAGATCTGCCATTCGCCTTCTTGTCAGCATTCAGTTTCGTCACAGCTGCCGTTTCGTTCGTAGCATGCGGGCCATGGAACATACCAGATCATTGAGGACGGTGGCGCCCACGAGGTTGATGACATGAACAATCGCTTCCACAACGAAGATGACGACCAGTAGAGACGGCATCTTTTCGGTTCAACTGTCTCGTACAGGTGTAAAGC
This sequence comes from Beauveria scarabaeidicola, assembly GCA_037289395.1. Classification (NCBI taxonomy): domain Eukaryota; kingdom Fungi; phylum Ascomycota; class Sordariomycetes; order Hypocreales; family Cordycipitaceae; genus Beauveria; species Beauveria scarabaeidicola. Next base: position 33,269 of record JAEIJG010000088.1, on the reverse strand, counting down.
GACAACTCGCAGATTGGGTAGCTCTATGAGACTTTCGCTGGCGGAATTGGAGGACACGCACTGCAAAGTGGCCACCAAGCTGTTGTCGCCCGCACACCTCCAACTAGCATAACCCCGACACTGTGCATGCACTGCCTGCCAGTCCCACTCACAAACCACTACCTGGCCAGCTGGTTTACCCTACAAACAATTATTCGAAATTTGAGCCTCGACTGTATGGCTCATCAATGCGCCATACTTGTTGGTTGAGAAGATGTCAAGGGCTCTCGACCCCAAAATCAAGAATTCTTTGAAACGTGGAGGTCATGAGCCCGTCTATCGATGTATAGCACAAGTGCTTGCCACGCGTGAAGAAGAGCTGCTCGACATTGAGGTACTTGGCCCGAGTCACACTCTCTTGCCGGGTGTATACGTTCTTCACGAGGGAAATGCCGTTGCGATCCCGAAGTTCAACATACTGCGAGCCTTTCTACCAGCATACAAAATATTTCAAGGCCACCTGAACGGCCAACATGTCGCACCAGAAGAGGTTTTGCAAGCTACGTCTGTCATTCTGCTACTGGACCCAGAGCACATGACGGCTGCCAATGCTCGGAAACGACATGTACGGCGTATAAAATCGAAAAATCCGGATCAAATAGACGCAGCTCTAGATAAGGAGCTCTATTTCATAGACAGCCTACTAACCAGCCGTCTGCATCGGCATACAAAATCGCCGACGCTCTGGGGCCACAGGCAATGGCTTCAGGAGCAATGCATCGCCAGGTCGAGGCCGATGGACAACCTTTCCACTACCATGGAGAAGCTCATCTTTGTATCTGCGGAGAGGCACCCGCGCAACTACTACGCATGGTGCCACGCGCGATATCTCCTCGGCCGCAAAGGTCCAGCCCATGATACCACCGACAGAGCCGAGCATGGACCGCAAGCGCAACAAAGCACGGCCACGCTGGACATGTTGACGGAGATGGTCAAGAAGTGGTGTTTTGGCCATCCGAGCGACACTTCCGGGTGGTCGTTTCTCACGGTGCTCGTCGAGCAGCGCCCGCAGGCGGCGGCATACTCGCTCTTCTCCGAGACGCTCCGTCTCGCAGAGGCCTTTTCGTGGAGGGGCGAGTCGGTGTGGTATTTCTTGCGCAACATCCTGCGGAGGGACTGGGTAGAGAACAGTCACAGAGAGGATTTTGAAAGGGTACTCAAGCTGGTGCATGGAAAAGTGGCCAAGCCTGGGGAGTTGGACAGGCAGGTCCTGGGCCACATGCTGGAGTGGACGAAGCTGTACTCAGAGTCGGGCTGTCGAACAGCGGAAGCATAAGCACGGAGAAGAAGAAGAAGAAGAAGAAGAAGAAGAAGAGTAGGAACTGCAATGTTACGGAAACGTAAATCCTCGAATGTATGGCCCGATTCACGAGAATCAGAGGGAGATGCAAAGACTTGCAATGGCGGCGTGACCGGTGAGCATCTGATGCTATGGCCTTTCAACGCTCACTCCAGACAACCGATGACAGGAACACAAGACTGGCTCATCGCTCATGCGTACGAATTGAGCCATGGTTATTAGCGGTGGCGACTTGTCTCGTGGCTAGCACAGCATTCCTGCGGCAGCATGTCTAGGCAACGGTCGTCGGGAATCGTCACCGACATTCCTCTGCCTGGATGCAATGTCTGGAGTGCTAGCAACACAGTGGGCTGCCGTGCGATATAAGCACGAGAAAATATCAGAGAATTCTCGGCTATCCAGAGGTTTATATGTGTCAGACGCTATGCATCTTTAAAAACCTTGCCTTGCGTACAATGGATGGTCAATGGGTTGTTTGCCGATGCTGATGCACAGCAACCAAAAGTGAACTCGGGCGCAAGCAAGAGGGCTGCTATTTTGACAGCAGAATCTGGTCAATTGACAAAAAGGGTGGGGCCAGTACCAGGCTAGCATGGACCCTTATAAGGTTGCCACTAATTTTTGCAGGGAATCGTACCAGGTTCAATTTGTAACCAGTATATATTAACAGTATTATATCGCCCTATGACAAAGCCGGCGGCTAGAACGAAGCCGGCGACGAGGCTAGCTACGAAGACAGCGGCGGAAGGCTATAATAGATCGATTGAGACGCTTGAGGTGCCATTATATAGGGCAAATAGCTAGGCGATACCGTAATCTGTGTCGCGTATAGCCCATAAGCCCCTATTAGCGGCGTCATCGAAGCTAGCGGCGGCAGCTGTATTAATTATTAACTCGTTAGGCGTCGCTCAAGCCCCTGAATTTATGATAACAGCGCCTATATCGACTGCATCGCCTATATCGTCTGTATCGACTACATCGCCTGCATCGCCTACATCGCCTGTATCGTCTACATCGTCTGCATCGTCTATAGCTACCTCGCTAGCTGTGAGGCTCCGTGCCGCCGGCCTTAAGGCGCTGCAGAGGTTGTTGAGGTTGAGTTTGAGGATGAAGCTCGAGAAGAGGAGCGCTCGGAGACCTCAGCCACTTAATTCGCGGCCTAAGGCACTCGTGAGTCGTCAAGGCCTGGGCGCCGGGGAGCTCTGCTCTCTGATTGGCTGGAAATTTTTAGCGCCGCCCTAGCGTTCACTAGCGCCACGCTAGTGAACAGGGGCCCACTTCTTTTGTCAATTGACCAGATTCTGCTGTCAAAATAGCAGCCCTCCGCAAGCAAGGCCATCCATGCCTAAACCGCTAACTGTTAGGGCACGGAAATGAGACGACCACAGCTATCGAGAATACGAGTGGCTCTTCTTCATCTAACTACGGATAGACGAAATTAAAAGAGAGCAATAGTTTGCTACAGGCTACAGGGGCCGTTTTAGCTCGGAAGAAGCAACAAAATAGGGGAACAGTCGGACCAACCGCAGGCTTTGAACCTGGGCTGGAAGGGTCTGAAACATGGTCGCTAGCTTAACTATCACACTAAGGAGGGCTATATCCGTACCTTGGTTTTCTTATCACATTCTGGATTGTAAATGCCAGAAATAGGTGGAGTTATTAGCTGAGCTCTTGGCCGACATTACTATGAAAAGGAGAACGCGGATCCATGCCACGCAACATAAGCTTTTGGAGGGGTAAAATTGGCTGTTTGACGAAGCCTTCAATTCTCTCAATTCATGCTGGGGATTCGCCGAGAAATGACTGACGAAGCTGCCTGATGCGGCGTGATGCACTTTCACGCACGACCATGTCTCAGGGCATTGTTAATTGTCGGCCTTGTGTGAAGGATTTGTCGGCTTTTTTGTGGGCTGTTGTGGCGGAGGCGTGGCTTGTGGTCAGCCTAGAACTGCGAGGTCAGATATTCCTATAGTAAATGCCAAATTCTAGTTCTACTATTACCCCGCTAACCACACTTAGCACCACACATTATAATTAACCATTATGCACGCATTTTTAAAGCTATCGCTACTAAATTTAATATAGAAGACCTCGTGAAGTGTAAGTTTTGAAGCCTCTAGGAAGCCGCCGAGGCACGTGTTGCGGCGGCTGTTGGTAGATAATTAGAGGCTCTTCGGCGCGCCGAAAGCGTCAGAAGCCCGGCCTCTTCGGCGGCGCTAGACCTGGACCTCGCCGAGACGGCTACGGAGCTTACAGACCCGGACGATTTATATGAGCCGGGCACGGAGGCGCCGCGGGCTTACCAGCGGGCTTACCAGCGGACTAACTACGGCGCTAAGGAAGCCGGCGCCGAGGAAGCCGGCAGCGAGGAAGCCGGCAGCGAGGAAGCCGGCAGCGAGGGCGACGAAGACGCCGAATGCGAGGATAACTAGGATACACAGAGTATGCTTAACAGCTAGATACGCATAAATAACCAGTTAACTCAAATTAAGGAGGAAGCGTAGCGGCCGGTGTTACTTAAGGACTTAATTTGATATTATTATGATTTTTTATTAATTAATTATCGCGCGTTGTATTAAGAGTGTTAATTATATAGTATCGTAGATATGAAAAAGCAGTTACCCCGCTCTGCGCACGTATTTTTGGTGGTAGGAGCGGGATCGGAACTTAGCCACAGTCGCCCCATAAAAAAGCCGACAAATGCCTCACATGAGGCCGACAATTAACAATGCCCCCATGTCTCAGCGCCTCTAGAATCCGCTAACCAATTGAAATCAGCAGAGACACAATATATCACGTGCTAGCTCCGCTACGACTTGCAAAATGCTAGCCACAGTCCACTCTTCTTCACACGCCAAGTTAATCTCCCCAACCTATCCACTAATATGGCTCAGGCATATGATATTAACGATTCTATCAATTCTTTTTTCGAGTCCAGCACATCTGTGAGCAGACAGCAATGTGATGCTTTTGTCATGTCTCGATTCAAAACTCCGGCGCAGCCCGTTCAGGTACAGGGCGTCTGGAGTTATACGGTGACAGCTGGCGCAAATAATTCTAGAATTATACAATTCAGAGAAGAGCGTTCACCTCTTGATTCATCCAAGATGGACCTTGTAGAGCAAGCGGCGTCCGGTTTTGTGGCTGATATCTTGTACCTTGGGACCATCGGAGAACAACGCCCGTTGCATATTTACGAGATGAATAAGCTCCCAGGTGAAGTCTACATCATAGCAGCGGACCATTCTATCCCACAGCCGGATGACGCAAAATCACGGCAAAAAAATACCATTCAAGATCTGGCTAGGTACAATATAAGCCTCTCAGTGCACCAATATGAGGCTAACAAATTCCCAGCTTTTTTGCACAATCGTGGAATTGTAAACTGCCGCCCTCATCCAATTCCGTGACTTTAGCAGCTGAATACGGATTCAAGCTCGGCCGCTTAGCTGAGTCTCTGCCAGCACGTTTTTCTCAAAAACTGCTTTCTCTTGAATCGCACCTCTCTCTGGTTTTCTCCAAGTTGCCGCATGTAGTTACGCACGGAGATTTATGCGAGCTCAATATTCTCGTTGATCCCAGAACGGGACACATCACAGGCGTTGTTGATTGGGCCGAAGTAAGAGTCCTTCCTTTTGGATTCGCACTATGGGCAGTGGAGAATATCCTTGGATTCATGAATGCTGAAGGGTGGCATTATTACGATAATCAAGATGAACTTCGAACTTTATTTTGGGCCACATTTTTGCAACAGGCCAAGAACTGCACGGACCAAGACATTGAATTAATTCATATAGTGCGGCTGATAGGTTTGTTCTGTCGATACGGCTTCACAACGGAAGGTGAGAAGATTCTTGGTGTAGTTGGTGAAAAGGCTATCAGCAGTATAGCGTACTTGGATGCGTTTTGCCTACCCCATACTACGACACTCTACTAGATAACTAGCTTTATATGTGGATACTTGGTGAGGAACTATTAGCTTCTTAGTACCACTTCCTAATGTCTATCACTTATTAAGTATAAAGATATTAGGGAGTGAAGCGAATTCTTTTTTTCCCCAGGCAAAAGGGATATCGGTTTCGCGATGCCATCATTAGAGGTTTCGATGGCGTCGCATGATGACGATTGACAGGTCAGATGGAGCTATTTCGCATGTATTGAACAGCGCCGAGCCTTGAGCTGGCATGCAGAATGGACCAGGCCTAGACCAGTCAATTGTCTCCGACGAGGCTTAAAAAAAGTCTGGGTACGCTGATGGGCGGAAGCGCCGGGTGTTAATAAAAGTGTGTTGTGTGTCTGTGCTGCTGTGGCTTTGACTGTCGGCGGCAAGCCACGGGTATCTCGATTTGGCCTCGGACTGGTGGGCAATGGAGAGATGGGTGGAGAACGATGTTGTTGGTAATATGGTACTGATGGGTATCGTAGAGTACAGATGGAGGGTGTTTGAGGCGCTGCAGATGTCGGTTTGTAAGTGTATTCGGTGATGGGTGAGAGTATGAAGATTGGACTCGTGTAATGAAGGAAGCAGCTCTGCAATACATGGCTAGGGAGCAGCATGTCGTGTGTGGCGCGCGTGTGGTTGTAGTGGTTGTGAGTCGTGTTGAAGGAGGATTGTCTGGGTGACATTAGAGTAGCAGTCTGTAAAGCTGCACCTGGCCAAAGGATGCTGAATTGGTCTCATCGAGGGCTACCTTTTCTCGCCCTTGTCGAGTGCAGAACCATAATTTAGTGAATGGCTATTATAATCAAGCGATGATAAGTACAAGGTGGACCAGACATGCGTACAAATTAACCCCAAGCTGTCATGCGAGGCTAGCGTGACTCTGGGTGGGATGCACACCTTTCCCCTGCCCGGCCCGCTCGGTAGCTCGAGGAGCTTCAGGGGTGACCATGGGGGCTGCCCTGGTTTTGTATAGCGACCAAGGCGCTGTACCTAGCCTGTAAGTAAGCTTTGACTAAGGTTAGAGAGCCGAACCCGAGCCCCCTCCTTTGCCTTTCGCCACCGCCTCCAGGCACCAAACCTTGGCGCCAACAGAGGAGTTCGACAGTGGCAGTGCCCTGAATTGCCCTGAATGCTCCGCTGTTGAAGGGCCTTTTACTGCCCAAACTGCCCACGTTTCCATGTTGCCCACTGTAATAATCCACTGCAGCTCGCCGATCCCCCGGGCGGCTGGCCAGTGACAGGCCTGCAGCGTCCTTCGCCAACCACTGCCTTGCCAACCACTGCCCCAGCTGCCAGCCACACATTGGCTGCCAAAAGCCAATTTTTTTGTTTTTTGGCTTGACTTGGAGACCCATCCACCCATCCACCCATCCACCCATCCACCCATCCACCCATCCATCTGCCATCCGACAAGGATTCCTGGCGCCTTTTGCTCGCATCAAGTCCGTCCACTCGTACCGGCCCTCTTTCTCTATCACAGTCTTGCTCACATCTCCATTATCCTCTTCCCCCCATCCTATTCTTTCCCTCTCTCATCCTTATTCTCTTCCTCATCCTCATCCTCATCATCCTCATTATCCGGCATTGTTTTCTGTTTTCCCATCCTCATTATCCTTGGCCAATTCTGCCGCCCATCATCTCTCCCGCTCACAAAGCCACCACCGCCTGGCCCTTGCCTGCTCCTTTCTTGTCCACCTGTATTTATTTCATATTTTAATTTGTTTGATTTGTTCTCGTCTCTTCTAACACCAATACCCACGGCGTCCCGGCAAAAGCGCTACTGTTTAATTCGTCATTCTTCGACACTGTTTATAACCCTGCCTACGCACCTTTATCCGCCTTCAACTCGACCCCTCGACCTCGATTCCACCTTTCCACCATTTTCACGCTTTTAGCCACGGCCTTTTGCTGCTGCTCCCATACAGCAATGAAATCTTCCTCGACGCAGCTCGTTCGCGCTTAATTCCACAGGTGCACGTTGGCACTATTGTGTCCTCTCGACTCGACCGATTCACCCTCGATTCCCCCTCCCGAGCGCCCATTGTGTCGATCCAACCGCTTGTTTCTCGCCCATTTCTTCGACTCTTGGTTGCCCAATCGGTCAATCGCGCTTTGAGCCTCTTAGCCTTCGACTTCTTTGTGTCAGAACGCGAAGCAGACGCATCTTTCATCACGAACCACACCACCATGCAACTCGTCCTGTCGCTCATCTGCCTGGCACTATGGTCTAACTCAGCACACGCCTTCTACCCATACACGCCAACATGGCGACAATTTAGTCTCGAAAGCGAGACTAAGAGAGCTGCCTCGCTTGACGGCTCAGAGGGCCTCGCGTTTGAGATCCATCAGCGCCAAGGCAGGGTACGTCTCTCATCTCCAACGAGGCAAGTTTAAAGGCTAACCAGCTCTCCAGCCCGTCGCGTCGCATGAGGCTGCACGCCTCATTGCCAAATACAACAATCGCGAAGCGCTGGCTCGCCGTAAAAACTCCTACGCAGTCACATCGGCCAATACACCTACCACGAGCGACGCCGCCGGTATCAACCAGGATGGAACCGACTACTCATACTTTATACAGGTCGGACTAGGTTCCAAAGGTACGAAAGCCTACATGCTAGTCGACACGGGAGCCGGTTCTAGCTGGGTCATGGGCACCGACTGCTCTAGCGAGGCATGCGCCAAGCACGACACGTTTGGCTCTGGCCAGTCCGATTCCCTCACCATCAGCGACAAGGACTTTTCTATAGCCTACGGATCCGGAAAGGTCAACGGCAAGCTCGCCACTGACACCATCTCGGTTGCCGGCATGACCATGAAATACCAGTTCGGTCTTGCCTCTACCACCTCGAATGAGTTCAAGGACTTTGCCTTTGATGGTATTCTCGGCCTGTCCATGGGCAGCGGTGCTAGCGCCAACTTTCTCACAACCATGACCTCGTCTGGCGCTGTCAAGAGCGCCGTCTTTGGTGTCGCCCTGAGCCGTGCTGCTGACAGTGGTACATCTGGTGAAATCAAATTTGGGGGCACAAACTCGGCCAAGTACACAGGCGACATTTCATACACCCCTCTTGCCTCCAAGGACGGAGACTGGACCATCAATCTCGATGAAATGTCTTTTGATGGCAAAAAGGCCGGCGTTGGCGGCAAGTTTGCTTATATTGATACCGGCACAACCTACATTTTCGGCCCCTCCAGCATCACGGACAAGCTCCACGCCGTCATTACTGGCTCCAAAAAGCAGGGCGAGTACTACAGCGTTCCTTGCGACTCGTCGACACCAATCATCGTCACCTTTTCCGGTGTTGATTACAAAATTCCTGCCAAGGATTGGATCGCACCAAAGAATAAAGACGGAACCTGTTTCAGCAACATCTATGGCCAGGAAGTTGTCAAAGACTCTTGGCTCCTGGGTGCCACCTTCCTCAAAAATGTGTATGCTGTCTTTGACAAGGATGGCAGCAGAATTGGTAAGAATCTCAACGCTAAATCTCAAAGAGACCGTCTAACAACTTACAGGATTTGCGCAGAGTGCCGGCTCAGATGGCTCGGACTCGTCTTCAACTTCCTCTGCTACGCCTTCAGGTTCATCGTCAGTGCTTTCATCATTGTCTTCATCGTCGTCCTCTCTAGGCCCAACTTCTAACTCGGCGACACCCACTAGCAGTGCGTCGACCGTGGCCACCAAGACTTCATCGGCGGGTCCTTCTGCTTCAGCCAGCAAGCCTGCCTTGGGTCTTACTGGTCAGGAAACTACGACCGCTGGAGCTTCCGGCAGCTCAACATCGTCGGGAGCGGATGCTACCAAGACTGACGACAAGGGTAACGGGGCTACGTCTGGGTTGCACGCCCAAGGCGCCCACCTCGCCTCCATTCTTGGTGTCGCTGCTCTTTTGTTAATCATATAGATGACATTTTTCAAGCAAGACAAAATGGAAGACGAGCAGATCGCCATTTCGGCTCTGAGGTGGAGTACGGTTGAATAAAGGGCACATGTAGTGCCATCATGAACGGATGGATTTCAAATTTTGAATACCTGGGTATGCAATGCAATGCAGGCAGACAGACCTGCCGCCCGCAAATCACACTCTTATCTTTGCATCTATAGGCCTTTAATACATACACAATTGAGTGCCAGACTGCAGCCCACTGCTGAAGGAAATTGCAAACCTCGCTTTATTGGATGCTGCGCTTTGCGGGAGAGATGAGGACAGCGAGTAATTCAGCTTCAACATGGTATAATTTTCAACCTTGGTGTCTCATGATTTTGCGCTAGTCTTATGCATCGCTCGGGGGAGGCTGCATGGGTGCCAAGTGCCAATTCAGGAGAGGTGGAACCCACGAGCGCTGCTGTGCCTCTGAGCCGCTTATACCAGTAATAAGCCTTTCTTGGTGCCTCTGTGCACCATCCAGCCACATCATCACCTCTTTGGAACGCAACTTTTGGCAGGAACCAAGGCAACGAAAGAATCTGTCGCTCATCCCGCCGCTCCTTTATAATTCCTCAAAATATATTTTCGGAAAGCTGGACTATCCACACGCGGCCATTATTCCCTCTTCGATAACCGTATTCTCGATTCCGCCACCTGTTTAATACCTCTATAAGCCATAAAATGACAGTGCCAGCGACGACACGACCACGACTACAATGATGCAGGATAAGCACGGAGGAGACCCTGGCGCTGGCGGCGACGATTGGAACGGCGGCGAGGACCGCCAGGGTTTGCTGGCGGGCGGCGACTACGGCCACGATGACAACGACGGCAAGGAGGTGACCTCGCTACCCAATGGCAGCGGCGGTGCGCCGCCGATCCGAACACCGGCACGCGTGCGCTTCAACGATGTCCCCGAGGTGGTGCGCATGAGCAGCGCGTCCTCGCGACCCTCCAGCGATAGCCTCGACAATGTCGACCACGACGCGCGAGGGATGCTCGACCTCGAAGACCCGCTCCGCTCCGACCACGACGACCACCGCATGCCGCTGCTGACGAGCCTCGAGGCGCCGTCGGTCGCCCTCGCAAACGACCTCGACGATGAAAATGACGACGCCGGCGACGTGGTGGCGCGGCAGCTGCGGCGTCCCAAGTCGGGCCTGCAGTCCGCGTTCATGAATATGGCCAACTCCATCATCGGCGCCGGCATCATCGGGCAGCCGTACGCAATCCGCCAGGCGGGCCTGCTCGCGGGTACACTACTGCTCGTCGGGCTGACGGCCGTTGTTGACTGGACCATCTGCCTCATCGTCATCAACAGCAAGCTCAGCGGCACGAGCAGCTTCCAGGGCACCGTCGAGCACTGCTTCGGCCGCGCAGGGCTCATTGCCATCTCGCTCGCACAATGGGTGTTTGCGTTTGGCGGCATGGTGGCGTTTGGCGTCATTGTCGGGGACACCATCCCGCACGTGCTGCTTGCGGTGTGGCCGGGCCTGCCCGGCGTGCCGGTAGTCGGGCTCCTGACGGATCGGAGGGTCGCGATTGCGGTCTTTGTGATGGGCATCAGCTACCCTCTCACGCTGTACAGGGATATTGCGAAACTGGCCAAGGCGAGCACGTTTGCCCTGGTGGGCATGGTGGTGATTGTGGTGACGGTGCTGATCCAGGGCCTGCTGGTGCCGTCCGAGGCAAAGGGCGAGTTTAGCCTGCCGCTCCTAACACTGAACACGGGCATCTTTCAAGCCATTGGCGTGATTTCTTTTGGTAAGTCGACACCAAACTCGTGCGCCGTGACATTTCCCCTTCTTCCGTCGCTAACATGGAGTCTAGCGTTTGTCTGCCACCACAACTCCCTCCTCATCTATGGCTCGCTGCGCACGCCCACCATTGACAACTTTTCCCGCGTCACGCACTACTCGACCGGCGTATCCATGCTCGCGTGCCTGGTCATGGCCCTCGGCGGCTTCCTCGTCTTTGGCGACAAGACGCTCGGCAACGTGCTAAACAACTTCCCCTCGGACAACATCATGGTCAATGTCGCGCGGCTCTGCTTCGGCCTCAACATGCTGACGACGCTACCCCTCGAGGCGTTTGTGTGCCGCGAGGTGATGCTGACGTATTGGTGGCCGGATGAGCCCTTCAACCTCCGCCGGCACCTAGTTCTCAGCACGGCGCTCGTCGCGTCAGCCACGTTTCTGAGCCTGGTGACGTGCGACCTCGGCGCCGTCTTTGAGCTGGTAGGCGCGACTAGCGCCGTCGCCATGGCGTACATTCTGCCGCCCATGTGCTACATGAAGCTGACGACGCGAAGCTGGCGCACGTACCTTGCGGGCACGATTGTCGTTTTTGGAGGGCTAGTCATGGCCATTTCCGTCATTCAGGCGGTGGAAAAGCTGATCAACAGTAAGCCAGACACCCTGCGATGGAACTCGACAAGTAGAAAGCTGACAAGTTGTAGACACAGACGGCCCGGCGAAATGCCAATAACACGAGCGTGTATCATCTTACTCTTCCTCTTCTGATTCAAATTTTGTATATATACTTGGGGGGTGACATTACTCGGGGACCAAGGCTGGAAAAGGCATCAATGGCCATTGTATAAGCTGCTTGTGAACTTGTAAAAGATAAACACACACACGAAAAATAAGGGTGGCATGGACACCTCAGCGTTGTAGCGTTGTATAGATATGTGGCATACGTGGGAGTTGATTATTTATCATGTACTTTAGACAAGAACTCGACAAGAATTTCTCAGTCAAAGCATTCGAAGCATGCCGTTGTACTGCAAGGGCGTAGTGGTGGTCATACCGAGGCAGACTACAGAACCCTTCTCAAGAGGGACCAAAAAAACACAGAACATAAAAGAGAGCTGACTGCAGATTAGTTCCTGACCACACACGTACATAAATGCCGTCTCTGATAAGCTCCTCCCTGGCGATACTATACCCCGCATCTATCCCAAAGGGCCGCCACCTATAAACGAATCGCAGCCACCGAAATACAAACATATTATCGTCCCCCCTCCTTTGAGGTCAACCAAAGGCGCTATTCCCAAAACAACATTTCTTTCTCTCTTTCTCTCTCCTGCCTTTGCGTACGGAATTTCTTGTCCCCCCCCCCCCGTTCCGTTGCTTTGCTGCACAACGAGGTCAGCGCGTCGGGAAATGCCCCCCCCCCCTCCCCGCTTAGGCTTGCAGCTGACCAAAAAAAGGGCACCTAATCTTCGTGAGAGAGAGGGGGGGTACCACCGTATTCTCTCTCGCCTTGTTTTCCCTTTTTTTTTTCTTACATCATTCTACTTGAAACTTGGCAACGATTTCAAAATCTACAAAATAAAACAAACACGGAAACCAAGAAAAGAAAAAAACACACACCAAATCTCAAAGAATAGCCAACATGCTCGTCAACTACAACCACACCACCTGTCCCAAGTGCAGCTCCGCCATCGGCGACGGCGGCAAGACTTGCGGCAGCTGTGGCGCCGTACGTTTTCTCCTCTCCTCGTCTCCGGTCTTCAAGAACCCCGTACTGACTCGGAAATTTGAGCAGACTTGCCCCAACTAAGAAATTGGAAGCGGCATTCAATTTATTGTGCGCAATCTCGGGCCCTGCCGAGAAAGAAACAGTCCGAGTGAATGGTGTCCCAGTCTTGCTAGAGACTCGTCACCTTTTGGACGGAGAGAATGAGGGGATGTAGATTAGCAGTTATGATGACACGACGACGACAATGATGACGAGCTTGGTATGGGGAAATGGAGTTTATGATGCGTGGAGAGACTGGTCAGGTGGCTCTCGGATGCTACAAGAAATAGCTGGTCTTGGCTCAAGATGAATCAATTGCTTTACACCGCCTTCCACTATGATATTAAAACGGACGAGCACCTGTCGAATTTCGACTACACGAGACTGCATGGTAGAAATGTAAGAGATCTATATTGTGACAAGCACCGGTTCATGGAGCCCTGCGTCTCATGTTCAGCACAATTGCACGCGACGCTTGATCCTCCACGTCGGCGTGTCTCTTTCTTTCTCTTTGCTGCTCCATGCATCCACTATCAGACAATCTCTGCACAAAACAAGCGCACACGCACACATGAAACAAATGTAAAAGAAACAGGCCCTTCGTGGCCCCCTACACATACCGCAAGCCAGCCTGGCCATCGTCATGCCCGCCAACGGGAGCGCCAGGAGGCGAGCCAGTCTCGGCTTGCAGCAGCAGCAAAACCAGGCACACCACCCTGCTCGACCAAGAGATAACAAATCAAAGACGTATTAATTATGGCCCTTCTAGCAGCTCCTCCGCTTATTCCACCTCTGCAATTCCGCGCGTCAAATCAAAGCCAAGGTACAAGCCGGGTGACATCTAAAAACTCCAAAATACGACAACCTGTGTAGACGGCTTGGCAGTCTGTCTGATCCGAACCGCCGCCTTTCTTCCCCCAATCCAGCAACCGAGACGGGTCGCACTGCTGGTCAGAGTTGCAAGGATTGTTTAAAAATTTGCAACGCGGGATCGGCCTGAGCCCGAGAGGCTAACATGGAAAGAGATCCTCGGCCGTAGACGTTGTCATAGTGCTCGCACAAATTGGCTTTTTACAGAATGCGGCACTTCTTGTGCTTGGTGCGGCTACTGCGCGAAAGCAGAGCAGCACGGGTGGCGTGTTCGAAAACCTCGTGGACGCCCTCGTTGGTCTTGGCGGAGCACTCGAGGTACTTGTACGCACCAATCTTCTTGCGAATCTCTTCACCCTATTAAATGTGTTAGTCGATGGATGTACGCACGTGGCAGGCAAGCGCGGCAGTCGGCCAGGAAGTGTAGACGAGCCACGGCATGTCACGAGACGTCTATCCCGTAGCGTCGAGCCAGTAAACCGCATATGGAGTCGCGCAGAGTACAGAAAAGGGCAGGATGGTAGGAAGTGTAGCATACCTCTTCGGGGCTGACGGGCTTCTGGCTCGTCTTGGCCAGCTCATTTGTGACCTTTTGGTCGTAGCGGAGATCCTTCTTGCAGCCGACGAGGATGATGGGAAGACCCTGGCAAAAGTGAAGGACTTCGGAGATCCACTATGATGATGATGATGCAGCGGTTAGCTGAAAGCTCACGAGTGTAGCGGCTGTAGAGCCGGGGGCTGTGGGTATGAAACTGTACCTTCTCCTGGACGTTGTCGAGAGAGTCGGGGGAGTCGATAGCGAAGCAAATCAGAATAACGTGCGAGTCGGGGTATGAGAGGGGACGGAGACGATCGTAGTCCTCTTGGCCAGCGGTATCCCAAAGGGCCAGCTCAACGTGCTTGCCGTCGACCTCGACGTCGGCGACATAGTTCTCGAAGACGGTGGGGACATAGACCTGGGAGAGGTGAAGAAAGTCGAGTTAGCGATGAGATTTTCAAACAGATGACGAGTGTGAGCGAGAGTATCTTGTAATGGCGGTTCGAGCAGTGCAGGGGCGCGTATCGGCAATGTTTGGGGGTTTGGGCTGATGCGTCGTCATGCACACCGTTGTCGGTGGCGGTCGGGGGTAGGCAGGCGGGTGAGGATGGCGACGTCGGCGACGCGCGGGCTGCCTGAGAATAGGGGAGAGTCAAGATAGTCAGAGGGAGCTTACCTCGGGGAAAGTGCCCTTGGAGAAGACGCTGGAGAGCAAAGTTAGCACGAGATTGATAGGAATAGCGATGAGGTCGCAGATGTGGTTGGGAAGTTGCATGTCGGTGGCAGGCGGAGAAGACGAAGCGACTAGTGATACTAACATCAACAGACAGGTTTTGCCACAGGCACCGTCGCCGACGATGACGAGCTTTCGGCGGATTTCGGCCATGGTGTGTATTTAGATGGATGTGAGAATGAAGTTGAGCAGAAAGAGTATGGAAGAGAAAGATGGCAAGGAGAACAGATGAGATGCACGATTTGGGGGGTGGTGGAGGATGGCGGTTGGTGGATGGAGGAGCGAAAGGCGAACGTCAGAAGGGGGTTTGTGATGGGTGGAGAGGAGAAGGACGATGCTGGGAGCTGGGAGCTGGGAGCTGGGTTGGCTGGCAGGCGGAGTTGCTAGGTACAAGATAGATGGGTGGCTTGGCTGCACCAGTCGCGGTACCTGCTAATAAATACCTAGCAAAAAGCACTGAAAAGTGCAAAGTCAAGGTACAATTTGCTGCGGCTGGGCTGGTTGGCTCCAAGTTAGGCCTGCCAATCTCTGCCGGTCTGGGCCTGTCTCTATCTCGAACAACTGTCTCTGGTCCTTTTTTTGTTCTACTTTCTTTGCCTCTTTTTTTCTGGTCTCTGGATTCAGAAGCTACGCTGTGCTTGGCCGACGAGTTTTCACCAGCTACTTTGGTACAGTAGATAAGGTAGGTATGAGACGCTTCAGGCACCGTAATCTTTGCCCCAGGCCTCCCGTGGCGCTTGTTTAGTGGGCGTTGACTGTTGAGTCCCCTGTGCCCACCGTACCTGTCTACCTGCCTAGATAGGTACCCAGGCACGGCCAGGCCATGGAAGGTAAAATGATGCACTGGTACGGTGTACCCCGTACAGCCTCTCTTCATCGCTTGTTGGCGTGGCCAGGCATGGCCAGGTGTGCCAGGCACCCTCGACGCCTTCGACGCCTCAACGCTCGACGCGACGACGCCTCGATACCCAACCTCTCACGCCTTTTTTTTTTGTTGTTTCCAGGCACTGCCACAACTGCCTGCAAGGGACCGGTTGGTCTCTCTGTGGCTGAGGCTGGGCTGTGCTGTGCCTCAATCTCAGCTGTCCATGTCTCGCACTCCCATATTTAGACACATGGCTTGATGGCACTCCTTTTGAAGCACGTACGCTTCGTCTGTACGTCACTCCTTCACTTTCGATACAAATTGGGGTGACGCAAGATACCACGATTGCATTCGCAATCTGAAAACGTCAGGCTCACTGACCAGCGCTGATGCCCCTAACAGCTGCCCTATCCCTTCGACGCCAACGCTACGTGCCGTCAGCCAGGCTACTGGGATTTGTTGTTTGAACTTTATTAGACTTCATTGTTTTTTTCCCCTTGGGGGCAAGATGGGATGTCTTTTAAGTGGTCCATGTGAAAGGAGACACTAGTTTATGGGTGGATTGTCTCTGTGTTTGTGCTATAGCGCGAATAATGGCATGTGATGCTCTTCAAAAGACAACCTTGCCAATCAGACGGGCAATTAGTACCCCCATTCACTGGACCATTCTGGTTAATCAGCGTCACCGGCATATTGCCTCTGCTCAGACACGTCTCATCAGTTCGTATTGAACGTCACCTGGTTCCTTCGTCGCGCCGCATGGCGCCTCTTCCAGCAATTGTGTGAAACGTGCCAGGGAAAGCAAAATTGCCGTCGGCATGACGGTGTCCGACGATGTGGCAGCTCGGCTATCGCGACTACTGATGCCGCCTACAGTAACTCATATACGCCCTGAAGACAATACACCTCGTTCTTCCAGCGAACGGCTGAACCAGGCATGTCCAGCATCCCCGAAGCTTTGGCAGTGCCTTGCTCAATTTACTGCTGTGGCTACCTAGGCAACGGCGCCCTATGCCTGGCCTGACACATGATGCACTGCAATAGGGTTTCGTCTGCTGCATCAGCGTCATCAAGTTTTCCATGTTCAACTCGATATTGATGACTGCAGCTGAACAGAGGCCTCCACCTTGCCGAATTACAAGGACGACAAGCTTTCTTGCCCGAAAGCCGAGCATGCCGGCCGAGTAATGCCCCAAATGGCTTGGCTTGGCTCAACCCAGATGGGGTGGAGCGTCACATCTGAGAGCGCAAGTACTTGTTTGTCCAAGAAAATATGCATAAAAGGTATCCGTATATGCTCGTACTCGAGTATTTACTAGCGCGTACTTGGTCTCCTACCCAGGCCGGGTGCGGTGGTTGAGTAATAATGCCTGCTTGCTCGTGCCGACTACATGGTGCTCTAGCGGCTCGAGTCACCGTTGGGCCACCGAAGACCATGAAAACGCATCTTCCATGTTGCTACCTACTGGGAATAAGGATATTGTAACGACGTACTGTCAGGGTACCGCCACGGAGAAGAGGCAAAGATGAATGATTGCGACAGCGATGCTGACAGCAAACAACTTGACTAGTGGTCACCAGCCTCTCTATATACCTCTACGGAAAGGCAATTTGGCTGAGCAAACAAGCCTGCCTGCGACCGAGCCTTTCAGATGCGACTGGCTGCCGCTAGAAGTCCGGCGCAGGCCTTCCTTGTCAAGTTGTCAGTCGCCAAGTGTGCCGTCACTCTCGTGGTATTTCCTATCCTTGATAATTAGAAGTTCGAGTTTCATTTTCATAGCCTCGGGCTGCTGCCGGAGGATGCCAGCTGTACCTCGCGCCAATATTAACAGGTCTATTGGCCGCTGCCGGCATACTGATACAATGATTTTTGTTGGCAGCTTCGTACGAAGGGATTGACGTGACTGGCTTGCTGCCTTTCTTCATATCAACTCATAGGCTGAAAAGGCGACAAAGATTCCTCTCTACTGTTTCGTATAAAAACACTGGGGCTTGGCTGCTTGGTTTCCTTTTCATTCCAACTCAATTGCACTTGCTTCGTCCCGCCAAGACTAGCACAGCAAGCGTAACCTACTTTGTGCTTACAAGACTCCAGCGGCCCCAGCTGGTTGTGGCAACGTCACATTTTAGGTAGGCGCGCCACAACTGCGGAGTGAGGAAACCACGCGATAGCAAGCTAGAGGTTCCGCCGGGCTACTATCAAGTTGCATTTCGATGCAACTTTTCGATGTGTAGTCTTCAGGGACGCCGGGGTCCCCATGCTGATATGGGGCAGCTGAAAATGTACAAATAGCCCAGCCAGGGCCGCCATATTGTTGACAGTGCTTCTCTGTAGCCGTTGCAAAAATACACGGCGATCTGTCCAAAACAACCAAGATGCGCAGCTCAGTCGTCGCGGCGGCCGCGGCGGCCGCCAGCTTTGCCTCTGCCAGCAACAAGGGCAAGGTGCCCAGCGTCAAGGTGCCGGCATGCCCGGCCGTCGGCACGGTGCGCTTCAACGAGAGCGTGCCCGACCGCAAGGAGTTCCCGGCGACGCAGGTCGACCTGTGCTACACAGACACGGAGCTGGCGATTACGTTTACGGCGCGCAACGAGACCAACTTTTACTTTGACCCGAAGCAGGGCACCAACGGGGACATTTGGGAGTACGAGGTGGTGGAGGCCTTTATCTACAAGGGCACCGACGACCCGCAGACGTACCTCGAGTTCGAGGTGAGCCCCAACAACGTCACGTACCAGGCGTTTGTCTACAACCCGTCCAAGGAGCGCGCCGAGGGGGCGCCGTTTGACCACGCCTTCATCTCGGACCCGGCGGCGGACGGGTTCTCGGCGGTGACGACGCTCGACAAGGCCAAGGAGACGTGGGTGAGCGCGGTCAAGATCCCGCTGGGGCTGTTCAACGTGGACAAGGGCAAGGCCAAGGGGACCAAGTGGCGGATGAACTTTTTCAGGACCGTGGTGAGCCCGGAGTCGTACCCGGAGCAGGGCCTGGGTGCGTGGAGCGTGCCGGACAGGGCGAGCTTTCACATTTCCAAGTACTTTGGCAACGTCCACTTTGTATAAAGCAGCGCGGGGTTGGGTATATAGCCGAATGAGAGAAGGACGGTTTGATTCGAAATGTCTTTTGGTCGTAATGGTGTCGATTCACAGTGCCGTCGTGAGTCGCCTGTCTTTTGTCTCGGCTGGCAAGTTGGAGTTTGTATGTAATAAGCCCCACTGCCGCATGTCGGAGCGAAGCGAGAAGAAAGAAGGCGAGTGAGAAGAAAGAAGACGAGTGAGAAGAAAAGAGGGCGAGCGAAAAGAAAACTGTAGTTGATTTCGGTCTCTGATGCGAATTTGGAAAGCATATTTAAATTCGCGACGCACCCTGAAAATGGCGAGCGAAGCGAGGATGGTGACAGAGTAGTGGAGGTGTGGTGCTAATATGGGTAGTGGGCGATGAATGTTGGTGCCGTCAAAAGTGCCTTGTGAAACAGCATGAATCGTTGAACATGTGGGAGATTCGTCACATCTCGGTTCAAAAAGAGTGGTGGTGGTGTTGTTGATGACGAGCTCGGCTATCCCCGGCGTGTCGCTGGCGCCTTTTTTTCCGCCCACCTTGTTAGGGCGCTATCGTCATGCCGGTGGGGGAGAACTTAGCCTCGGTGTTTTGCAAGTCAAGGGCGTAAAAATGTCATAAATCAAATTTGGCAAGAGCTGGTGATGATTATGTTGAAACGGTTGGGGAACCAGAGTTAATATCTTGCTAGGTACAGCAAAGATGTAATATGCGGGGAGGCCGCGCAGTGCGACATGGACACGGCACAGCACAGAACAGACAGCAGGGAGGCAGGCCCTCGGACGCGCAAAAAGCCCGCCCGATGATGAGCCCGGGTGCATTCCGCACGCCGCGCGCCGCCGGGTAATTATAAGGGCGCCCACCCTACCTAGGCTGCGAGCGGCGAAATCTTTTCAAAGTTGCTGCGCTGGATTGGGAAGAAGCTCAAGAACCCCAAGAACCCCAAGAACCCCCCCCCCCCCAATTGCTTCATTTTATTCTAGTTTCCAGGGCCACAACTAAATAGTTGCTGCAGTTTCATATATATTTCAATGTACAACCCGTGTCCTCCGTGCAACATGCACCGGGCCGGAGCGGCTGCTGGCCTGGCGCGCGGGGCGGCTTTACGGGCGCGCGGGCAGCGGCGGGCCACTTTGCTTCCCGCACATTTTTGTATCCCACAAGGTAAGGTTCGGCTCAAGCCCATTCGAATTTCACGTCATGTGGCCCTTTTTCTCACCCCCTGGAAACACCATGATGAACCGGGCATAATATCACATTTGCTGCCAGAGGCCGCACTGAACCATGTTATTTGTCCTCCCCCAACCCGTTAGTTACGTTGTGGCGCCAGCTCACATGGCCATGCACAGTCAGTCTCCTTCCTGCGTGCGTCATTGCGCCTACGCCCTCTGTCTTTCCAGACGAATGCGGGTGCCAACAGCCATTGTCCACGCAATGCATTTAAATGTCTGTAGTAACGAGTCGCTTCCCCAAGTATAATAGACCGCCCCGCGTTTGAAGTCTTGATTTCCTCGTTTCCTCTTTATACCGCGATTGCGCAATTTGCAACACACGGCGCAATAACTCGCAAGCATTCAAATAGTAAAGAGTGAGCGCCCTATTCATCATATATGGATAACCCGAGTCAAACTATCCGCAATCTTGCATTTCCTCTTTAAGCCGCGACATATCCAAGTGGATATTAACTTTGTACCCCGGCTTATCCGCCCAGATTTTTTTTTTTTCCATTCTCATCAACCCCGTGGTCGGTGTCCGCCAGCCCGCCAATATCCACCCACCCAGGGCCACCCTTCGACTCTTGTCTTGACTAAAGAACTTAATAACCCTGCGCCTCCTTCTCTTTTCTTTCTCGCTTCGTTTTCTTCTCTCCCACATACTCTTTCGATTTCCCTTTGCCTAGTTCTCTTTCCTACTCATCCAAATCAATTCATTTAATTCAATCACCTCGTCGATCCCCTCCACGTCCCACCCCAACTCCCCGATATCGCAACCAACAATGTCTCCCTCTGCCGTCAAGGCCCAGGACGTCAACCTCACGGCCGCTGCCGTCGAGCGCAAGGAAGTCGCTGCCGAGCAGACACCCGCCGTCGCCCAGCTCGACGCCTCCAAGCTCACCTACACCTACACCAAAAATCCCCGCGAAGTCCCCGACGAGGCCGTCGCCAATGCCGGCAACGAGACCATTGCCACCGACCACATGGTCCTTGCCAACTGGTCCGCCACCAAGGGTTGGTCCGCCCCCGAGCTCAAGCCCTACGGACCTCTCAGCCTCATGCCCACCGCGTCCTGCCTGCACTACGCCACCGAGTGCTTCGAGGGCCTCAAGGTCTTTCGCGGCTACGACGGCGGCCTGCGCGTCTTCCGCCCCGACCGCAATTGCGCCCGCATGAACATGTCCGCCGGCCGCATCTCTCTGCCGACCTTCCCCCCTGCCGAGCTCCAGAAGCTGATCCTCGCGCTCCTCGAGGTCGACGGCCCCCGCTGGCTGCCCCGCGACAAGCCCGGCAACTTCCTCTACCTCCGCCCGACCCTCATCGGCACCCAGTCCCAGCTCGGCGTCCAGGCCCCCAAGGAGGCCATGCTCTACATCATCGTCACCTACATGCCGCGAATGGACAGCCCTCCCGGCGGCATGCGCCTGCACACCTCCCCCGAGGACATGGTCCGCGCCTGGGTCGGCGGCTTCGGCTACGCCAAGGTCGGCGCCAACTACGGCCCCTCGCTGCTCGCCACTGCCGATGCCCGCCGTCGCGGCTACCACCAGATCCTCTGGCTCTACGGTGCCAACGGCGAGTGCACCGAGGCTGGCGCCTCCAACTTCTTCGTTCTCTGGAAGCGCAAGGACGGCAAGACGGAGCTCATCACCGCGCCTCTCGACGACAAGCTGATTCTTGACGGCGTCACTCGCCGTTCTGCTGTCGAGCTGGCCCGCAAGCGTCTTGCTAGCGAGCTTGTCGTCACCGAGCGCAAGTACACCATCGACGAGCTGCTCGAGGCCGACGCCGAGGGCCGCATCCTCGAGTCCTTTGCTGCCGGCACCGCCTACTTCATCTGCCCCGTGTCCCGCATCCACCACCGTGGCAAGGATATCGAGATCCCCATGGGCCCCGAGGGCAAGGCTGGCGACATCACCACCAAGATCAAGAACTGGATCGGTGATATCATGTACGGCAACGTCGACCACGAATGGGGTGTCATCGTCAACGAGAAGGCTCAGCAGTAATTCATTGACTCGCCTTTGCTGCCGAAAAGACTCAGGAAACACTTTTCCATTTCTATTATTGCGCAATTAGAAACTTGTTGCTCTGCTAGAGGTTTATATTATAGCCTACATCGGCTGGAGTTTTTGGACTGGGATACAACATGTTGCTGCTAGACAGGCTGACGGGAGAACGATTCATGATACAGCTATACGTATATAGTAAAAATCGAATACTATAAAACGAATCCCGTCTCTTTTTCTTGGTGGTGCCTGCTTTTATTCTTCAAGGAGGCTCTGAATGGCTTAGCCCTCCATGAGCGTTTGCATCACCTTGAGGCTCTCAATCTGGATATACTCGGCATATTCCTGACGAGGTCAGCACAGTCATATACTCGAATCTGTTGCGCAACTTACAGATTCAATATTCTTGATCTCTGTTTCTCCATTGTCCATGACCCCTTCCGTGGCATCCACCAAGTCCTGCAGATCCAGCTCTTGTCGGGGCTCGTCCTCGTCATCCGTCAGCCGCTTCCACGCGTCTTGCTCTGCGCAGACACACGACTGCCACTGCTCGTGGAGAGACTCGATTCTTTCATTGGCGTTTGCAAAGTCATCACGGAGCAGAGCAATTCGTTCAGCGATGGTATCTTCTTGCCCGTCCACGCCAAGTCCTGCCATCTCTGCAAGCGGCTGCGCAAGGATCTGGTACAGCTTGGCGCTCTGGGCAAGCGCCGCGAGTGACTCGTGGTTCAAGTCATCAATCTTGGTCTGTATTGCTTCACTGGCGCTTTGTATTTCGGATGTGCTCTGCTGGTGCAGGTTCGATCCCGTTGCGGCGAGGGAGTCTAGCCGTCCTGTTAGTCGACGCGTTTTGCTTCTCATACGAGCTGATGTCTAGGTACTGGCAAGCTTTTCCAGCAACGCATAGTTTTCGCTTGCCGATTTGGCGTCCTTTTGCTTATCCGGGGCGAGATGCGCAGCCAAAACTTTGCAGAGCTCGCGCTGCAGACGCTCCTGGATTTTTGATCCGTCTAGGTGCGCGGCCGTGCCCACCCGTCCGGAGAATTGCTGCGATGAACACTCGGGAGTGCGCAACCTGGCTCGTAGGGACAGGAATGTATTTTGGGAGCTCTCGTTGGCGATGGAAGTCATGGTCAGATTTTTGTAAATTTGTGCATCAATGGAAATAGCAAAGCGTAGTGTGGACGGACGATGGGCTCCGAAGCAAACAGCAGCTGTCAGCTGGCAACTGGCAACTGGCAGCTGGCAGCTGGCAGCTGGCTCATCCTGACGTGTAAGTGACCTGAGGGTGCAAAGAGTTGTTCTCTGAGAGGGTCTCTGACAGGCCCGGTACATTCCTGATTTTTGTATAGACTAAATACTTTCTATATACTGTTTTTATGTCTATTTAATTCCCTTTTTATGCGAATTTCTCATGACTTTCCTGTTTTTTATCACCAGCGTCGCTTTTTGCTACTCTCTAATCATTCAAGTAGGCAGAGGGATGACTCGAACCTGGAGATAAGAAGAGAAGAATCCTACAAAAGGAATGATTGGTATGTGTGAGTTTTAAACACATTGCAGCTACATGCTTAGAAATAAAATGTGAAAAAAGCAATTTCCGACGGTACTGGCCCGAATATACTGGCCCGAATAACCTGTTGGGGGAATTCATCTCGAAACCTCCCGTCTCGCATAGGTAGACCGTCGTCGACTAGTTGGCACCCGCGGCCAACAATATTGATACAGGGCCAGAACTCATTACAGGTCTCAAAACTGATCGACTTTTTACTAGAATAAATCAATTATACCAAATCTTCCCAGTTATGACCCGGTTATACTGCTTCGCTGGCTTACACAAATGCACCAGTCATCCCAGCGCTGATTGGTCAGCGCCTCCCGTCGGCACTACGCCATTGACCTGCAACTTTTCTGCGCAAAGCTCCCCGATTTCATCATTGCCACATTCCGCACAAGACACATACACCATGTTTGCCCGCTCAGTAGCTCTGGTATGCACTACACATTGATTCCCCGGCCACGGGACTCCTCTCATTGACCTTTTCCTTTGCAGAACATCACCCGCCAGGCCGCCCGACCGGCCATGCGCGCGGGCGCCGCGCCCCTCGGCCGCTTCAGCCCAGCGGCCGCCCCCAAGTTCCTCACGCCGATGCAGGTCCGCCTGCTGTCCGACAAGACGCGCGCCGCCATTGACGAGGCGGTCGGCTCTGCGCCCGTGGTGCTCTTCATGAAGGGCACGCCCGAGACACCCCAGTGCGGCTTCTCGCGCGCCGCCATCCAGATCCTCGGCGTGCAGGGCGTCAACCCGGAGAAGTTTGCCGCTTTCAATGTGCTGGAGGACTCGGAGCTGCGCGAGGGAATCAAGGAGTACTCGGACTGGCCGACGATTCCACAATTGTATATTGAAAAGGAGTTTGTTGGCGGTTGCGACATCTTGGTGTCGATGCACAAGAACGGTGACTTGGCCAAGATGCTGGAAGAGAAGAAGCTGGTTGTCGAAGGCGAGGAGTAAATCAAAGCCACGAGAATCGAACAAACGAAGCTGTACTACAAAGGTTTGGTTGAGGATATAGGAAGGCGGAATGTAAAAGAAACGACTATATTTGTACAATACGGACGCCGCTGATTACAAGACTAGGAATATATAATGTCTAGAAAAGGACGATTCGCCATTCTATGTACTGTAGTCTCGTTTTTTCAACTTCGTTGCAAATCATTACAGGGGATACGCGCCACCGTCTCCGCGAGGATCACTACCCGCAGACCAGATGGGTGTATTGTCCACCGGATCAACCACGTAGCGGATAATCTGGCCGCGGCCAAACAGCGAGCGGCCAGATCCAGCGACCACGCTCACGTTGTGTCCGAGCTTCTTCAGCCCGTCAATCGTTTCTGCGGGCATGCCCTCCTCGACGCTCACCGTCCACCCCGAAACGTTGCCCGGCTGGTCGTAGCCGGCGCCGATGCAGATGCGCGGCGCGTCCAGCGCCTGCTGCGGCGTCAGGCGCCCGACCACCTGGCCCAGCAGCACCTGCACGTGGCCCTGCGGCTGCATAAAGGCGCCCATGACGCCAAACGCCGAGTGCAGCGAGTTGTCCTTGATGTTGGTCGCCAGCGCCGGGATGATGGTGTGGTACGGACGCTTGCGCGGCCCCAGCGCGTTGGGGTGGCCCGGCGTCAGGGAAAAGTTGGCGCCGCGGTTCTGCAGCGTGAAGCCGCAGCCGGCAGGGATCACGGCCGTGCCGAAGCCGGCGTAGTTGGAGTTGATAAAGGATGCCGCGTTGCCCTCCGAGTCGGCGACGGTAAAGTACACCGTGTCGCTGCTGCGCAGCGCGGGGGACGCAGATGACGGGTTGCCGTGGTCGACCGTGTCAAAGGCCTTGGTCGGGTCAAAGAGCTTGGCTCGCTCGGCCAGGTACGCCTCGGAAATGAGCTCCTTTGCTGGCACCTTGCTGACGTTTGGGTCCGCGACGAACCAGCTGCCGTCAGCGAAGCTGATGCGCAGCGCCTCGATGATGGCGTGCAGGTACGGCGCAGTGTTGAAGTCTTTGGGCTCGAACGCCGGGATCTTGCCTTGCTTCTCCAGCTCCTGGATGATGCCCAGCGCCATGAGCGCGACGATGCCCTGGCCGTTGGGCGGGTGCTCCCACAGCTCGATGCCCGCGTCGACATCCTGGCCCTGCCCGCGGAATTTGAGCGAGATGGGCTCCACGGGCTCGCTGCCCGTTTCGAGATGGTGCTGGAGGTCGTCCAGCGTCAGGTCGCCGCCGAGATCCCGCACCACATTGACGAGTGCCTCGCCGATGCGGCCGCTGTAGAACCCGGCTTTACCTTCTGTGGCAAGGGTGCGGAATGTTTGCGCCAGCGTCGGGTTCTTCATGATTTCTCCCGGACGCGGGGCGCGGACGCCTGCCTCCGCCGAGGGGTCCTTTTTGAGCATCTCGGCAAAGTTGGGAGAGGCATTGCGGATTTGCTTCTCCGAGGCCATCCACTGCGATTGAATTAGCCAAGTGGGAAAATGTGTCGCGGTATCAGAGTTGTACGGACGCTGTACGCGGCGTCTTCAGAGACGGGAAAGCCCTTTTCGCCGAGCGCAATTGCGGGTGCCAGAATTCGCGCAAGATTGAGCCTGCCGCTCCCAAACTTTTCGACCGTGTCAACCCAGCCGGCCGCGGCGCCGGGTACGGTGATGGAGAACGGGCTTTGCTTGGGAATACCTCCCACGTCACCGTCCTGGAGGCCCAGCTTACCACGGACGTGGTCCAGCGTGTACTGGGCGCCTGAGCGGCCCGAACCGTTCATGGCCTTGACCTGCTTGGCTTTGGCGTCCCAGAAGAGAATAAACATGTCACCGCCGATACCAGTAGAGCAGGGCTCTGTAAGGTTCAGACCGGCGGCTTGCATGTGTTAGTTGGTGTGACCCTTGAGAGTCTTCTGGTTGTGGTGACGTACCGACAGCAACAGCTGCATCCTGGGTATTGTTAGTAAAAGTAGTACGCAGGAATTGACTTCGATAGATTCCATAAACGTACAGCAGCATTTCCTCCTGCGCGCAAAACGTCGAGTCCACATTTGGCAGCTAGAGGTTGCGAGCAGCTCACAATACCCTCGGTGCTGTGAACGACGCTGCGGCGGGACGCGAATTTATAAATGTCCCGCGCGGGCTCTTGGAAGACGGAGTGGCTGGTTAGAGGCATATTGACCCTGTTTGGATTCCGATACACAGGAAAACGCAGCGCAATGAGTGTATGTCAAGGTGCGGACATGACTTCCCCGCCATCCCCCACGGGAACTGATAATAAAGCACGCAAGAGTGACCCGCGGCACCCCCCAACGGCAGCCCAGCCCCGGAGCTCGCCGTGCGGAGCTCGACT
This sequence comes from Beauveria scarabaeidicola, assembly GCA_037289395.1. Lineage (NCBI taxonomy): Eukaryota > Fungi > Ascomycota > Sordariomycetes > Hypocreales > Cordycipitaceae > Beauveria > Beauveria scarabaeidicola. Next base: position 6,375 of record JAEIJG010000088.1, on the reverse strand, counting down.
CTTACGAACCATCCCCCCCCTCTCCGGTCCCGGCACCCCAATCTGCAAGGCGCACCATGCCTGTATTTGACATGGCCCTGCTATTTATAATATTCCCTACCATTTAAATACCGGGTGCTATCTAAGCCTGCATTTTGGACTCCAGGCTACAGCATCACCGAGACGGTCAGCTGTAGGGCCTGCACGACCCGGTTTCGAATAACCCGCCTCCAACTGTCGCTGGTATGAAATCTTCCAAAAGTCTTCCACTCTCTGCTGGAGTAAGTTGCAACTGGTTTCGATTAGGAGCTTTTTTCTTATATCGAGGTTGAGGCTGTAGTTGCTCACATAGAATTCCACACCAATAGCGTGCATTGCTAGCGCCAACCAAAGAGCCGCGCCGAATGTAATGTTCAATGCTGCTGCTACATTTTCTACGCCCCCAGACATGCTAGCTCTAGCGATAGACCACGCTAAAAGGTCAGAGCAAGCCGGGTGTAAAGCCTGCAGAGCTGTAGTGTTGGCGTAGAATGTCAAGAGCTTGGCGCAGCTCATGGATGCCTAGTACGGCCCTTGATTGCTAACGATGCTGACGCTGATGAACATGATGAGCCGACTGGTGATGATGCTTCCAGTCTATATCGAGTCAGTTCAATGAATCAATTTCCACCAAGAACAAAAAAACTTGGTACGTAGAACCAAGCTCTCAGCATCCATGCACGGTGTTGCTCTAGCTGCAGAGTCCTTGATATTAAACAAGGAAATGATAATGGAACAGAGTAACATGATTCCAAGGAGACCCGTAATTGTCTGGATGTCGATGCCGCCCCCGAATCGGAAGCAGGCCGAAAATGCACCAGGTATTATCGTAAAGAGGTGCAGCGAGATGCCAACCAGGTAGACCGGGCGCGACTTGTAAGAATAGCACTTGCCTGGGCCAGCAGAGCTGGCACCGCCCTTGGGGTTCAGAGGGCAGTACACGCCGTCAAAGTCGAGATACATGAAACGTATACGCTCAAAAAATGGACGCGCCACACTTGCTGCAGCGTCTATACCCCCTTGTATTGCAAATTTGCAACACATCTCTTATACTATCTTTCATTGGTATCAAGCAAGACAGCGATAAGCCAGACAAAAAGGATCAATTTCTTATAACATCCCGAAACACATCTAACGCAGCAGCCTTTCTCTTTAATTCGGCATATTCATCCTCCTTAATAACAACCAAATGATCAAATCTATTCTCGGCCACTAATTCTAACATAAACTTAAAGTTAATGCGAGCCTTCACCCATGTTTTTTTTGCTTCTTTGACCTCTTTAGGCATATTTTCGTCGTTTTGATGCTCTTTTGCCTTATCTTTGTAGGCAATTTTACTAGCATATAAGCTAGGCACCAGAAAGTGTAAGAATTCAGGCACTGAAGTGCACATTTGTGCACCATAACAGCGTAAACATCTCCTTGTGCTCACTGGTTTCGTAGGATCAAAGCAGTCAAAGCAGGCACCATCCGATGCCGGATTGTTCAAAAGCGCCTGCACACATTGCAGGCAAGGAATCTCACGGGCATCGCCCCGAAAATATGAGCGTTTGGCGGCCGAAGAAGCCTTGGGACGCTTTGGAGTTGTAACAAGACGAGTCCGAGTCTTCAAAGCCGGGCCCATGACTCTCGCGATATGACTAAGTGGGCCTGAATTGAGTCATCAAGTAAGAGCGATTTGCATAAAGAGATTAACAACCAGAATTAGAATTTCAAAAAGTATATGCCAAAAAGTAATAACATCCTGGGACTGGAAATTGTCCTCTTTTTATAGTTCAGAACGCTGCGTGCGGGGGTAACGTGTCTTCTGATCATGCGTACAAGAAACTTGATTTCTGGTCTTGGGTGTTTATTAATCACTCACACCTGTGTGGATCCCTTAATCACATGTGGACCGTTTTCTTATCAAGTTATCACACACCGCTTCAGCAATCAAATCACCACGTTACACGCCCTGAGGCCATGATCGCGATAATTAGTCTCAGTAATTCTCAAACTTGAATACATATTCTGACTAGAGATAGTGGCTTTATATACTCAACTCCCGGCCAGTTTAGCCGGGAGTTAGTCTTAAGAAAAATATAAGAAATCAAGACTCCTTTTAGTAATTAGTAGATAAGGACCACCTACTACCAGGGCCCTAGCTAGTGTGGTACCTCTGTTACAGGGGTGCTCTATCGCTATAGGCTAATCGGAGTAATATATATATATATATATATCGCTATGCAAGAATTATGAAAAAAATCGGGGCTGCGACTTGAGAATTCTGGCTGAGACTAATTGTTATGATCATAGCCTGATTATTGCAACAACAAAGGCATTAGCGGGAGGACGAGTGGCAGCGGCCATGTCAACGAGTTTTATAGTAAAAATGTACAGATGATGATGTCTTGTCCAAGCATTCACTCGCTTGATCCGCCTGACAGAGCCTTGCAATCAGCGGTGCTAGCCGCTCCTGGACTGGACACAAAAGGACATTGACCGCTCAGCCAATTGAACAGCATGACATGAAATATCCTTATAAAAAGAGCCAGCCCTGCGAACATGATCTTTGAAAATCATATGGCAAACCCTGGCTGACGCACTTGACCTGGACTGTGAAGACTGTGTGTAATGGCCATCGTCTTGACTCTTTCATTACTGTCTGGGGTAAAGCCAATCATCTTGACAAGAGCAGTCAAAAGTAGTATCGAAACCGCGTGACCAGGGCCAATAGAACTATGGATTCCTTGGAAGAAGACAGAAGGGTGCTGCAAGCACTTTGTCATGACTGCCGATTGCTGAGATTTGAGACTTGTTGTTTTGGGATCTATTCGGACGACTGGCCTGGGGAGCTCGGGGATCGCTCCGACGTGGTAGCGAATGCCGCGCAGCAGGGAAAGCACTCTGCGGAGGCTGACTTATTACTTTATTGTACTAATAGTAAATAATGAATGGTCTGGGCTTCTGGCCGATAAAGAGAACAATGCTTCTGTGAAGCATTGGAGATGAACATCGAAAACGGGGTCGCGTTGAGCCTTGGCTACGAGCTAGTGGGTTTTCAGTCGTCCGGGACGATTCATGACGCCATAGGGGTCCCTTATAAGTTAGTATAAGTTATAGAAATTTGCAGGAAAGGTAACTGAAGTGGCGCTCAGAGATTTTGTCTTGCGATGGCTATCCTTCTTTTAAGCGATCCGCGGCCGTGGGCAGGTCGCATACGTATGTACTTTGCATCGACACCTTGGAAGTTAGGGACCCGAGACGGAGCCTACCGCACCAGCATTGAGTACATCAGCCATTGGCTATGAAAATAATGACAGCCAGTGAATTGTTAAGGGTCTGAAGTCGCACGCAGACAATATCCCGGAGATGGCCAAAGCTCTTACTAGCGATTCACGGAGATTGAACGACGGCTTATAGGCAGCCTCAGGGCTGATGATATTCTACCAAGTGTGTTTCGAAAAACCACATTGCGAACTTGGGGCTTAATAATTGGTTGGTTCCGGCACAGTCCTGATGCTATAATACGCGTAGACGGCTGGCGTGGTCACAACAGTGGCCAGATGTCATGAGAGTATTGGCTAGGGCGCCCTCGAATTTACAGTCTGGAACAGGACATCAACTGTTCGCTGATGGCCAGTTGATGCTCCAGCTGTTTTGCCGCCCTTATTTTGGCACGCAAATCGGAACCTTCCTTGCCAATTTGCAGCGAGAACCACCAATGTAGTGAACTGAAACGGAATTACTTGCAGCAAACCGGCATCCCCGACTCATCATGAGAACTCGAAATCCTTGAATTACGAGCGAGTGCTGGGCGGGATGTGGGGGATCCGAATGGGGCGCTCCCTCTCCAGCCCAACGGTGCCAACTTGCTATAAGCTCGCTGGCGGCTGACGTGGACTTTCTTTGAGAACTTGGGAAAGAACCTGATAGCAATCGGATATTATGTCAATATGGAGTTTTCGAGGTAACGTTGGGTTTCAGTCTTGTTCTAGAGCGACTACATGTACAAAGTGAACGCTACGTATTACCAAAGAAGCAGTGGTAGGGCTATGAACACCGTGGTTGAATTGTGAATGCTAAGGCATAGGGCTAGGGCGTTTTGACCCTGTCTGCTAACTTGATGTGTTGCAGATACGAGGGGGCTGAACTCTGTGATCTCCGTATCTATTCTGCGCCACCACAGGGCTATACAGCCTATACTACCTAACAATACTATAATGAGGCTAGCTTATTAGTAGACCCATTGCTGTGCTCAGCTTTTTGACAACGAGGCTTTGGCTTGTTCACCAGACAAGTTCGGCCAACTCTGAGTACTCCGTAATAAATTTAGCTCCGGTAGGCCCGGACCGCCCACTCCCCGACAAGTAAATACGGCGCGGAGCCTGGTCGGTTCCGCCCTACTGATAGCCAAGGAGGCCATAATCTCCAAGAAATGAGATTCTAATATAGCTCCTGTTTAGACATTGCCAATATCGGAATTTCCAGTCCATCTAACCTTACCCTGCCGTCGTGGTTTACTGTGCGCACTGCCAAGAAATGCTTCACATCGTCATTGCCGGTGCGGGCATCGCTGGTCTTGCAGCTGCCGTATCACTACGCCGAGCAGGTCATCATGTCCAGCTCTACGAGCAGTCTTCTCTGAATAACGAAATCGGTGCCGCCATCACAATCCCGCCTAATGCGAGTCGAATTCTACTAGCATGGGGTGTCCGACCACAAGACTGGGGATTTGTGCTCGCCGAGGGCGCAAGTGCGCACGATCCTTTCACAATGGAAAAGACCATGGACTTATTGAGTAAGGGCTCCGCACAAGAGATTGGCGGTGCACCTATGTATCTCTCGCATCGCGTTGATCTGCACAACTGTCTTGAGTGGCTTGCGACCCGGGAGCAAGGACCAGGTGTACCGGCAAAGATACACCGGAGAAGCAACGTCACTGCGTTTGTAAGAGAGGACTATTTCGAGACACAATGTTGGCAACATACAGTTGACTGTAAATGCAAGGACCCAGAGGCACCCTCTATTACTCTCCGGGACGGCGAAGTGATACACGCGGACTTGATCGTCGGCGCTGATGGCGTACATTCCCGTGCTGCGGAAGCGGTCTTGCAGCACAAGGTTGAAGCAATTGCACCCCAGCACTCCAACATTTGCTACCGCTTCTTGATACCAGCCTCGGTCCTGGAGGAGGATCCGGAAACGAGGCAGTGGAACATTGCGAACAGATCTCGCACACGAATCTTTCCGCACAATGATACGCAGCGACGGCTGGTGACGTATGTTTGCCGCGAGTAAGTAAATCGATCAGGCTTACAATTCAAGGAAAGCTGATTGACACTGAAAAAAAAGCAATACGGTGCACAACTTTGTTGGTCTTTTTTATGACGAGTCGGCGCGACTGGGCGCAGAGGGTAGGCTGACAAAATCAACAACCCATCAGCAACGCTGACAAGCTCGCAGACTGGCAGGCATCAGTGGAAGTCGACGAAATTATAAACAGGTTCAAAGACTTTCATCCGGATATTGTCAAGGTCATACGGTGAGTCACTCGTCCGGTATGTACTTACTACACCATTGCTTGCTTACATGTTATTGCAGAAAAGCAAATGACGTCAAGCGATGGCCTCTACTGTATCGATACCCATTGAAAACATGGCACAAAGGTATGTTGGTCCTTGTCGGCGATGCGGCGCACCCTATGCTACCCCGTAAGTAACGCAGCACTCTCAAGTTGTCCAGAATGTGGCTGACACGCAACTTTAGACCAAGGACAGGGAGGTGCGCAGAGCATCGAGGATGGGTTGGTATTGGGCATCAGCATGCTTGGAGCTCGGTCACGGAATGACATTGAGAGCCGGTTCAGCATCTACCAGGACGTTCGACGAACGAGGGCCAGCGTCATTCAAATTCTGAGTAACATTGGACAGGATCTGGCGCAGCAGCTGGAGAATGAGGTGCTGCCCTATCTTGACAAGGACAAGATTCCCAGTAAGTCTGAAGTCTGCCTCTGCAACGTCGCGTGGGTGTAAATTCGATCCCAAGTCGCTGACAATATGGGGGTGTAGCCAATCCGGCGCAGATTCAACAGTTTAACTTTGGCTATGATGCCATCGAGGCCGCGCTCGAGGCCATGCAACGCCACGAGCCTGCGTTTTCGCTACCAGCCAATTTTTTCGATGAAAAGGTTGTTGGAGTTCCGCCGAAAACGGCTCTGGCTGGTCACAGTATTTACAGGATGGGCGCATCTCTGCCGCATTGCGGAAGCGCGACTACCAACGCTGGTCGCGCAGGCGTGGAAATTTCATGAGCAAGAAGGGGGGGGGGGGGGGGGGCAAAAAGTCGCCAATCAGGGGGTTTGAACTGTTTTTGGGG